>PISW01004436.1:62723-166676 GCA_004023785.1 Mungos mungo | reverse complement strand
CGGAGAGCAGTGTCGACTGACGCCTCTGCTCGAGGGGGAGCTTTCTACCGGCACCCCCAAGATCTGAGCAGATGACGTCACCTCCCCATGAAGTGTGTTCACGGGCCTTCCCTCAGCCGGGCCACAGTGGCCTGGAGTCCAGGGGCCGCCCGACGTGGCTCTGAGGGCTTCCCACAGCTGGACCGGCTCATGAAGGCGGTGGCCAGCGGGCATGCGCATGCTGCCATGGCGGTGACACTGCCTACAGAAACTTTCTAGAAAATAAAGATGGTCAGTAGTTGAAGTAGAGGACCACAGCATCACTTGTCCAAGAGAGCGTCTTAAATGAAATTGTTGGAACACAGAAGAGTTACTGAGACGAGATCTCAAGGAGAAAAAGAAACCCTTTGTCCAAACGGGCTTCCCGGGGACGGGCTCCAGCCCCTTGTTAAGCCTCTCCCCTTGGGTGAGCCTGCATTCCTACCCCCGGACTGAGCAGCAGAAGGAGCCCCTCGCCGGGGGCTGGGCGGGGTGCTGACCTGGTTGCTGGGGACGCAGAGCACAGGCGGCCTGGGGTGTCAGGGGCGGACGGAAGAGCTCAGGACAAGGTTTCCAGCCTTCGCTACGTCCAGACCCGTGTTTAACTGACACCTTTATTGACAGAATTACAAATGCAGGTGCAAGAAGTGCCCAGAGAGGGCCTCGTGAACTGTGCCCGGCTCCCCGCTATGAACTTGGAAGTAAACGGTCATTATCTGGGACTCCCCCACGTTTTGTTACCAGGTGAGTCCTCACCTCCAAAACCATCAATGGCCCGGAGCAGCAGCCTCTGGACCGGGGCCCCCAGGAGGACTGTGGCAAACCCACCGAGTCAGACCACGGGGAACGTGGCCCCCACCTGCGTCCAGCGTGGCAGCCACAGGCAGGCGGCGAGCAGGGAGCAGGCAGCACCTTGTCAGCAGCGCTGAGTCGGAGCACGGAGGCCCTCGGGAGCACCCTGTCCTGAGCCACACGCCGCATCCCCGGGAGCCGTCTCACAGGGGGCGTGGCCACGCTCCTCTGGCCAGCACTTCCCCATGTCCCTCGTCAGGACGGCAGGGAGCCCCTGGCCCCCACCTGCCCCGGAAGGCCTGAACTCATGTCTGCTCACCATATATCGACCCCTCGTTCCAAGAGTGGGACCCTCAGCGCTCGGCCCCCAGGGCCTGGGCCACTTCATCCTGAAGATAACTGGGAAGTTACAACAACAGAACGAAATAGAAGCATGAAATGGTCCTGGGTCCCGTCCCTTGCTGCCTTTGATGACTTGATGTTTCTTAGAAGGAAAATATAAAGAAATGTATGGCGGACCTTTTTTGGTGTCTTCACATTCTGAGGGACAGAAAGAATGAACAGAAAACAATCACTTCCCCAAGATGAGCGCCAGAGAGGGACTCCCGCCCCCCGGAATGCCAGGGAAGGTCTCTGACCGCCGCATGTGCTGGAGGTTTCTGCCCGGAGCTGCTGGAGCCGGGGTCACCCCGCATCGCAGCGCCCGGGCCGAGGACCACCGTAGCCCGTGTTCTTGTTACTAATTCCAGCGCGTTAAGCGGTGAAACAAAATACTGGAATTGCAAATTGTGGCGGTTTGATTTGCACACAAGTGTCCCCAAGTTCACAACGTTAGTTGTGACGTTTGCGCATCCACTCCGCGGCGTGGGTCCCCCACCCAGAGCTTCCCGTGAGCCCCTCGCAGTCCGCTCCCCTCCCCCAGGCAGCCCAAGGAAGCCGTCGACCGATGGACGTTCCACCCAGAGCGCTGCGTCTTCCGGGCTTGCATGTGTGACCTTCTGGGGCCGCCCTCACTGGACGTGATGGTCTGGAGACTCGTCCGCTCTCCGGGCTGCGTGACGGCCCCCTCCTTTTCATCACACAGCAGCCTTTCACTGCCTGTCCCCACCACCTGCGTCTGTTTCTCTATTGGACATGGGACTTGTCTCCCGGTTTGATGATCACAGCTGAAGTTTTAGGAAGATTCGTGCATCAGGCTTTGTGAGGACCTGTGGGTTAGTTTTTTGTTTTTTGGGTTTTTTTGCTTTTAGGGAAGTCTGTACGATAGAATCACTACACCATCCGGTGAGCACACGCTTAGCCAGGAACGGAGCCCCTAAACCGTTCCGACAGCAGTTGGCTCGCCTCTGGCCACGCCAGGAACACGCCGCCGCGGGCTGCCCCGTGCCCTCACAGGCGTGCGCGTCCCAGGGACTTTCCTGTGCGACGCTTCACTGGGTGTCTGGTGGGATCTCATTATTGTTTTGATTTACACCCTGAAAGGCTGATGATCTCACCCTGTATACACAGCTGGGCATTCACGCAGCTTCCGTAAGGTGCTTCTGCAAATACGTGTCCGTTTTCCTGGGTTTTGTTTTTGTCCTCTTGCGGAGTTGTAAGAATTTCTAGTTGATGTCCAGCGTGTCAGACACGGTCTGCGTGGCTCAGCCCTCCCGCACCTACCGAGGCCGGTTCCGGTCTCTCGTGGTGAACGCCCCGCGGGAACACGCACCCCTCAGTGGCAGGGAGGAAGGCCGGGTGTCAGGTGGATGGGGTCCGCTAGCCGTGCGTTCAGGGGGCCCATGTCCCTACTGATTTCCTGCCCCTGTGGTCCTCTAATTGCTGAGATAAAGAGGCCAGGATTCCCACATTCAAACTTGGCCCGTCTGTTTCTCCCTCAGGTCCGTCGGTTTGGAGCTGCGGGAAGTGTGCGCACGTCTTAGGGAGCCGACCCCCTTATCGCTGTGTGGTGCCGGCCTCTTCATCCTGGCATTACTGTCGCCACACCACCTACCTTAAAATTAGTGTTTTCAGGGGCACCTGGGAGGCTCAGTCAGTTAAGTGTCATGACCTCACAGTACAAGGGTTCGAGCCCCATATCGGGTTCTGTGCTGACCGCTCAGAGCCTCCTTCTGATTCTGTGTCTCCTCCTCTCTCTGCCCCTCCCTGCTCATGCTCTGACTCTCTCTCTCTCTCTCTCTCTCTCTCAAAAAATTAACATTTAAAAATTTTAAATAAAAAACTTTTTAAAATTAATGTTTTCATACTTCGTGTATCTTTCTGTGGGTGTTTTTTAACTTACCAGTGTCTTTCTATTTAAAATTATGTGTTTCCTGAAAATACCGTAGAGTTAGATCTTGCTTTTTCTCTGGGGCAATAATCTTTCCTGGAAGGAGCCGGGGGAGGGGCCGCTGCTGGGGGACTGAGAGCAGGATGGGAGGGGGAGCCGCCACCCAGGGGCCAGCCCAGGGTCACAGGAGCCCCCTCTGCCGCCCGTGTCCCCACACCAAGGACTCGGCACTGCTGTCCCCGAGGGGAAGGTGCAGAAGCCTCTCTTGCGCTTTTATTTTTTCTTTTCTCCGTTGTCCTTTCGTAGGAGGAGGGGGAAAATCGAAGAAAGAAAAAACGAGCCCTCTCTGGACAACTTTAAAACTCTTCTGGAAAGAGCAAACCCGTGTTCATCTCCAAAGTCCATTGAGCCCGGATGTGTGCGGTGCGAGTGTGCAGCCAGACGGAAGGGGGAGAACCGGCCCCCCGCACAGACCCAGGGGACCCGGGAAGGGGCCAGACACCGGTGCTCGGGGGCACCTGCGTGCAGTGCCCCTCCCCCGCTGCCCCCGGCAAGGAAGCCAGGAGTCCCAGCCTTGGCTGACACACGTCATGCGGAGCAGGACCGGCCAGCAAGGGGTCCCCCGAGTGGGGCCTGGAATCTCCTGCAGACCCACAAGTCCCGGAGATCTCTGAGCTCAGCCGGAGACGCGGGGAGGCCGACAATCCCTCTGGGCTGCCCTGCCGAGGCCAGGACCCCCTGCTGCCAGGCGGGCATCCGCCCATCTCCCCAGCTGCTTGGCATAGGCAGCAAAACTCATTAAACTGCAAATTCCAAATAACAGATTTTCTTTTTGAAAAAGAATACGATAATTAAAAATAACATGTCCAAGTGGAAAAGATTTCCACTTGGATAAAAATCGAAACGAGTCCTGCTCAAGTCATGACTATTTTCACGTTTGGCTTTCTCTGCCCGCACACATCCTCTGGTGCCCATGTTGTCAATTTGCCCGTTGAAACCTCGTCCAGGCAGGTAAGACACGCGCCCCGCGGCGCACAGAGCAGGGCCCTGCCGCACGTGCCAGAGGAAGACGCACCGGAGATACCGTCACAGGCGCTGGGCAGGGATTTGGGGGCTGCGTGAGGCTCCCCGGACGCTGGGCTGTGCACACCCCTACCCGGCGGGCCCCAGACGGGGTCAGGAAAGATGCTCCCAGGGGCGCCGGTGAGCTCACACCTGCCCGGGGGCCACTCAAACCCACGGATGGACAACCAGAGCGCGATGGACAACGCCCCAGGATGCGCGGGCGGGCGGCGTCTCCCCCTCTGCAGAGAGCCTGGCTCCCGAGGCCACGAGTTCCTGGAGGAGTGTGGACAGGACCACCGCCAGGTGTGTGTCAGAGCAGCAGCGTTAAAATCCGCGCTCCGCAGACACGAGAAATGCCGCTGAGCGCCCGTCGGGAGGGGTCTGCACGGGGAGACAGCCACACGTGGCCTTACATGTGCTCTTTGCTTCGTTTTGTGTTTAATTCACGATGCGTTCTAACAGGAGTTTTCAGTGCCGGCTGGTGACGGCTTCAGGCCCCGGAACAAGGACGAGCTGGGGGACGAAGAGCTTGAGCGGCGTCTGGACTCAGATCCACGTGCGTCTTTCCGGCTGTTTGTGTTCAGATTAGAGCCTCTGTGCAGCTGTCACAGACTCGTTACAGTGGAGAGATCTCTGCGGAGATGCCGGGGTGGAGAGATCTCTGCGGAGACGCCGGGGTGGAGAGACCTCTGCGGAGACGCCGGGGTGGAGAGACCTCTGCGGAGATGCTGGGGTGGAGACATCTCTGCGGAGATGCCGGGGTGGAGAGATCTCTGCGGAGATGCCGTGGTGGAGAGATCTCTGCGGAGATGCCATGGTGGAGAGACCTCTGCGGATATGCTGTGGTGGAGAGATCTCTGTGGAGATGCTGTGGTGGAGAGATCTCTGTGGAGATGCTGTGGTGGAGAGACCTCTGCGGAGATGCCGTGGTGGAGAGATCTCTGCGGAGATGCCGTGGTGGAGAGATCTCTGCGGAGATACTGTGGTGGAGAGACCTCTGCGGAGATGCTGTGGTGGAGAGATCTCTGCAGAGATGCCGTGGTGGAGAGATCTCTGCAGAGATACTGTGGTGGAGAGATCTCTGTGGAGATGCTGTGGTGGAAAGATCTCTGCGGAGATGCTGTGGAGAGATCTCTGCGGAGATGCTGTGGTGGAAAGATCTCTGTGGAGATGCCGTGGTGGAGAGATCTCTGCGGAGATGCTGTGGAGAGATCTCTGCGGAGATGCTGTGGTGGAGAGACCTCTGCGGAGATGCTGTGGTGGAGAGACCTCTGCGGAGACGCCGGGGTGGAGAGATCTCTGCGGAGATGCCGTGGTGGAGAGATCTCTGCAGAGATACTGTGGTGGAGAGACCTCTGTGGAGATGCTGTGGTGGAGAGACCTCTGCGGAGACGCCGGGGTGGAGAGATCTCTGCGGAGATGCCGTGGTGGAGAGATCGCAGTAGAGAGATTCCCGCAGAGAAGTTACAGTGGTTAAAGTGGGACATCCCGGTAGGGACTTGCTTTCCTTCCTCCCAGAAGGGGACCCTGCAGCACTTGCTTGTCCGAGTCTCACAGCCCCGCGTCCTCCAGGTTCGTCCATGGTGTCACAACTATTGTTAGTGTTCCTCACTCTGTCTCCTTTGTGGGGGGCAGGCACAGCGGGTTGGTCCCCCGATGCCCTGGCGGCTCCTCCTTCCGCCCCCCACCCCCGGCCCCGTTCAGGAGAAAACTTCACGGACCCAACACTTCTGGCGGCTACACTGCTCTGCGGTCCTACTTGTAGCCCAGCTGTGGCAGAGGAGTGCTTCTGGGGCTTTCCAGATGCCGCCTCTCCTCCTCAGCACAGGCCCCAGCTCCTGGACACCTCCCTCCCGGCCTGCCCTTGAGCATGGAGTCGAGTCCTGTGGCTTCGGCCACTGTCTCCTGGCCCGAGTCCACCAGCCTGAGAATGAAGCCCAAGGAAGCGTCTGCATAACTGGGAACAAATCGCCTTGAACCCCAGGTGGCACATAGTTGCTGTCTTATCAAAGACCCCAAATAAGAACCTCCCACCTGACAGACCCCCACAGAACATGGGGACACAGTAACAGCTGTCATCTTCGGCAACTGCGTTTTGAGGTGACTTGTCACAAAGTAACGCACGATAGGAGGAGGGCTTGTAATCTGGGGGCCGCTTTGTACTCCGTGGAGACAAGGTGCCCTGGGCGTTCCGGGCCTCTGCCTGTATCGGTCTGTTCGTCGAGCACCTGTTTCTTTTCAGGGGAGAAAGGTGATCGAAAACGGAGACGTGGCGCCTGGCGCAGGAGTGCTCACGCCACGGGTGCCCCCCGCCCTCGCCCCCAGAGCTGACCGAGCAGGAA
The DNA here is from genome assembly GCA_004023785.1 of Mungos mungo. Lineage (NCBI taxonomy): Eukaryota > Metazoa > Chordata > Mammalia > Carnivora > Herpestidae > Mungos > Mungos mungo. Next base: position 160,190 of record PISW01004436.1, on the reverse strand, counting down.
ACAAGCAGGCGGACGCAGGACAGGCGCGTCGACATGCACCTGTCTCTCCAACTGTGAAGATAAAGTCGGGAGTCTGCTGGTGCTGCCTCTAGTTCCCGTCTGAAAACAGAGGAAACGTTCTAGTGCTTTCCTTTTCGGTGATTGTGGCTTCTGTCCCCGCCAGAGAGGAACGCTGGCTTCGGTGACCCTCAGGGTCCGCGGCTCGCTCGCCGGGGCCCAGGGCGCGCAGACAATCAGTCTCAGGATGTTAGCCCATAAGAGTGAGGAAAGCAAGGCTGTGCCCGGAGTTCAATATCTGCAGGCTTGCTTTGCGCTTACTCACAATTTGCGCACAGTGAAATGCGCGAACCCTCGGTGTGTAACCTGATGGACTTGGACAGCCGCACGCAGCGTGAGCCCACGACAATATGGAGCATTCCCAGTGTCCCCGAAACCCCCCCTCTGCCCCACAGCCGCCCTCCCCCTCCACGAAGCAAACTCCTCTGATCTTTGTCACCGTGCATTAGTCCCCCCCGCCGGGGACTCTGGGAGGGCTGGCGTCTGTGCCCTTGTGTCTGTCATCTCCGCCCGCGTCACTCTCGAGGGATGGCCTGTCCCCTCGGCGCTGACTCCGCGGACACAGGCACGCGGTCGGCCTGCCCTCCGGTCTCCTCAGGAGCAGCCGGGTTGTCTCCAGCCACGGGCTGTGGCGCATCGGGCCGCTGCGAGCTTGGTGCGAAGCCTTTGCCAAAATAAGCGTTTACTTCTGGTGGGCACACACCCGGCGGCGCGGCGTCACAGGTGACCGCACGGCGGGTTTTGGTAGGAACGGCAGCGCGGCCTCTGGAAGCTGCCCACCGGATCTCGCTCAGAGCGCTGCGCGGAGCACCGGGCCTGCAGCCGCCGGCCCGCCGACGGTGCGAAGTGTCGTCCGAGGAGGTGATGCTCATAGGTCGTCGGTTTTCCGTCGTTACGCTGTGGAACTTTGCTTGGTGTTGGACGGCAGCCTCTACTAGACGCACATCTGCCGGAATCTCCGCGGGGCTCCACCGCGCCGACTGGTCCTGTTCACGGCGGATTTTGATGAGCTAGGGTTTTTTTTTTTTTTATGTATTATAACTGTGCATGATTTTTGACTGTTTCTTATTTCGGTGTCTTTTCTATTACATTTTTGTATACATTCGTGTCATGAAGATATTCTCTTAAGACTTCCTCCGGAAATTACATAGCTTCTACGTTTAGATCTATCTCAATCTCAATTAACATTTGAGTGTGATGAGAAGGAGAATTCAAGTTTCATTTTTTTATGTTATTGTTTATTTTGAGAGAAAGAGCAGGAAGGGACAGAGAGAGGAATAAAGAGAGAGAGAGAGAATCTCAAGCAGTCTCTGTGCTGTCAGCACAGAGTTCAAAGTGGGGCTCGAACCCACAGACCGTGAGATCATGACCTGAACTGAAACCAAGACTCAGACACTCACCCAGCTGAGCCTCCCCGGCGCCCTCCAGGTCCATTTTCGCCCAGGCAGACACCCCTGTAGTTCAAAGCCACTGACATCCTTCAGCACCTTTGTCAGGAAAACAGCCGGCTGTCCTCTGGCCTCACTCTGCTGTTGACTGCTTCCTTTTTCCATCCCCATGCTGAGGCCCTGCGTGCCGATGGCCGTGTCCTTGCACACTCAGGATCAGTAGTGTAAGCTGTGCTGGGGGCAGACCCCGCCCCCTGTTCCAGCTCAGGAGTGACAGTGAGCCCCAAACCACTTTACTTACGACGTGTGCTTACTTTCTAGGTGCCCTTCCTCAGACTGGGCGGCTCCTTCCTCTTCCTAGCTTGATGGCTGTTTCCAGTTTTTTAGTGATTATTTATTTTTGAGAGAGAGAGAGAGAGAGACGGAGCATGAGCAGGGGAGGGGCAGGGAGAGAGGGAGACACGGAATCCAAAGCAGGCTCCAGGCTCTGAGCTGTCAGCACAGAGCCTGACACAGGTCTTGAACCCATGAACCACGAGATCATGACCTGAGCCAAAGTCAGACGCTTAACCGACTGAGCCCCCTAGACGCCCCGCTTGCTGGCTGTTTATAACGGAAATCTGTGCCAAACTGTGTGAAAGGGCTTCTCTGCATCCATCAAGATCATCTTCCTCCCGCTCTTTATCCTGTTAAGATGGTGGATTATATTAATTGGTTTCAACTGAAAGCCAGCCTTGCGTTACTGGGTTAACCCTCACTGATCAGGCTGCCCCACGTTGCATCTGCTGGAAAGTGTGGCGAGAACGTCAGGAGCCCACTGACACTCACGCCTTCCCTGGCAGCCAGACGCGCCGGGCCCACAGAGCCCGCCGAGTGCCACACGGCCCCCTGGGCCACCGTCTTCCGTGACACACGTCCTGCTCCCGGCAGAGCGTCACTCTCTCCTTTACAGCGTCCCAAGCTGGGGCACAAACTGCAAGGCCCACGCCCATTAGTAGGGCGTCTTTTCTGTCCGAAGACCGGCTGGCCGCATAGAGCCCGTCTGCTGGCCGGGCCGGTGGGGAGTGAGGCGGGTGACGTGAAAGCTGTTTCCATGGAGGCAAGCAAACTCTGTTGATCTGTGAAATGTTCCCTTAAACCTAAAACAAATTAGAGGAATTCATGAAAATGCTTTTAGCAGTTAAACTACCTGTGGATAGAAAGGCAGAAGTCAGAGACCCCCCCCCCCCCGCCGGTCCCTCCCCGTCACAAGGAACCACAGCCACCGCTGGGCGGGGAGCTCGGGCACGTGTCAGACGCGCAGAGACAGCGCTGGCGGGCGGCAGCTGCAGGACGGCCTCCCCCACGCACTGGGCGCTGCGGCCCGGACACGAGTCTTTGAATCACACGAAAGCGTCGTGCCTTCGCCTTCCGCTGACATGAAACTGCTCGAACAGCCTAGAATTTCAGCAGTTTCAGACCATCAGCCCGTGCCTCCTGTCTGGGGGCTCTGCTTCAGGCTGTGGGTGAGGTCTGTCGGCGCCGTGGGATTTAACTGTAACGTCCCGTGTCCAGAGCTCATCCTGGGTGGGGCAGGGTCTCGGCTGACCCCGCGGGAGCGACAGCGGGGGGCGCTGGTGAGCACGGCAGGAGCAGGTCCAGGGCAGGGAGGGCGTGGACAGCCGGGGGCCGGGGGCCAGTGTCCGCACGTGTGGTATCGCCACTGAGCCACAGAGCCAGGTGCAGCAGCGGAAACACCCAATAACTGAAGAGCTGCTTTTTCATTTATTTATTTATTTATTTTGAGAGAGAAACGGAGAGTGTGAACAGAGGAGGGACAGACAGAAAGACGCAGAATTGGAATCGGGCTCCAGGCTCTGAGCCGTCGGCACAGAGACGGTCGCAGGGCTGGAGCTCACACACCGTGAGATCATGATCTGAGCCGAAGTTGGACGCTTAACCGACTGAGCCGCCCAGATGCCCCAAGGGGGTCTTTCACGCTAAGCAGCTCTGGGGCGGGCCCTTGAGAAACCATCGTCATAACCCTTAGTCAGCCGGACGCTGAATTACAAACACAAGGAGAGATTTAAGGGTCCATCAGGAGTTATCAGAGGCGGACACACCTCTCCGCCTGGGACGGATCCCGTGGAAGAAAATATCAGGGTCTGTGAAATGGAATAAATAAATAGTAAATTAATAGCGATGTAGTGGAGTGACTTCGGAAGACAAACACTTCCCTGTGGCTCAGAGCAAGAATCAGACATTCGTAGAAAATAATCCTATGCGAGTTTTCAAAGAAGTCATTAATGATTTCATTGGATGACGCATTCCTACCACAGTTTAAAGACAATAAAAGAAAATTAAAAACAAATAACAGGGGTTTAAAAGAAAAACCAATGAGGCAATTTGAAGAATAAAATCCTAATCACTATTCAAAGAGAAAATAAAGACTCCAATTAGAGACGGATTTAAAAAGTAAAACGAGCCTGACCCCCGAAAACAAGCAGGGTGCGGCAGAAGCTGAATTCAGAGAACATAAATATTTAAGTGCTTCTATTATTTTAAAAGAAGAATTGTGGGTTTTCCCTGCTGTGTTATTTCAAGCTTTTAAGGAGCGCAGGATTCCATGCAGGGCGGAATCGGGGAGAAGGAACCTCCTCCAATTCTTCCCTGACCCGCCCTTTCATGGCCTCGCTGCTAAGGTCCTGCCGAGATGAATCGGAGGGCTGCAAGCTCCCGTGTTTCCCAAGAACACCCTGGTTTTGTGAGTGTGTGTTTTCTCAGTCCTCCATGACCACGCATATTCCTTGTCTGACAAAAGCAAAGGATTCTTCTCACCCGTAACGCAATGAAGGGAAAGCCTTTTCCGGACATGCGGGGCCCAGACCGCGCCAGGAGGGGGCTCCTTGATTTCCTGGCCAGCCGGCCTGTCGTCTGCAGGGGTCGGAGGTGACCTATGACTAGATGCTCAGGGTCCCCGTCCAGGCACCCCTCTGAGAGGGTGAGGCGGGAGCGCGAGGTGGCGGGGCCGGGGCGGGGCCGGCTCGAGTCCTCCCAGAGTCCGCTCAGGACCAGGACGGCGGCCTGTCCTCGGGTGCAGGGCCCCGTGGGCACAGCGCCCGCCCCGCGGCGGGTCCAGATGCTGGCGTGGCTCTCAGCCGGGCTCTCAGCGAGGCCGAGGCAGCCAAGGCTCGTGTCTGTCCCAGCCTGCCCGCGGCTGTGCTCGGCTTGTCCCTGCGGGGAAGGGGGCGAGGTCCGGGCAAGCACGCGGACAATAGCATGGCCCTTCACGCCGTTTACACCTGCACCAAAGTGTCCAATGTTCAGCCGCCCCTTCTGTAGCTCCCGTGAAGTGCGGGGACCAGAGAGGTGTCCCCCAGCACCACCAACGCCACCCTCGCAGCCTCGCTGTGAGCTCAGGCTCCTGGGCCGCGCTCACAGAGGGACACCCGCCGAGTGCCGGTCGGCGGCGGGCCCGTCTGGCTTCCAGCTCTGGGGACGTCACAACTCCCGTGCTGCATCTGCAAACAGTGCGTTCTCTGGCCGCGCAGAGTGTCCACGTTTCCACTCCCACTGTTGTACCGGACGCCAGACGGCAGAGGGGAAACGCATCGTCCCGCCGTTTACGGCGGCTCCAGAGACTCGGCGGCCTGGAACCGCAGAGCCGAAGGCATGAAGCCTTTGCTGACGTCCGGTCTGACTCCCCAACAGCACAATCTGCAAACAAGTAATAAAGTTCCAAGCAGCTGCGGTGACAACGCAAGCAACATTGTCTACAGGCGTGGGGGCGGGTCTACAGGCGTGGGGGCGGGTCTACAGGCGTGGGGGCGGGTCGAAGACGGACGGACTAACTCTGTGACCCCGGAGTCTCATCCGGAAGCTGGGGCGGCGGGCGGGGCTGGGGGACTCCACGTCATTACCACACCGACGGCACGACGTTCCGAGCACTTTCCTCTCAGTGATGAAAAATGCTTGTTTCCCCCCAATTAATCGCCTCGGAGGGGGTGCGCCCTCCAATTACAAAGTGGCTCGGTGCTGGTGCACGTCATTCAGCTCCACGCCACAGAATTAAAAAGCACATGGCTTCTCTCCGTTACCTTTTCTAGTGTCCACTTTTGGATTGATTCGTGCCTGAGCCTTTTATTTGTCTCCTTCTGCAGCGTGGGGAAAGTGCCTCATTTGTAAGAACCAGATACAGCCCAGGACCTCCTCCTTAGAACAGGATCCTGGGAGCCAAGCAGCTTAGACGCTATCAGGAGATGGGTCAGAACGAGGGTGCTGCTGGTCAGGCTTAATTATGGGAAGTCGGGCTGCGGAGAGGCACGGGCCACACAGCAGGCAAACTCCAGGGTGGGGGGCTTTTGGTGACAGCAGATGGTCCATGGCCCCCTTCCTCCCCTTCCGGACGCCTCCTTGTCATTGGAAAGCAGGTGTCAGAGGAGAAGGGTCATCGCGAGCGCATTCTGTCCCCGGAACCAGTCCTCCGTCAGGACGCCTGACCCTCCCTCGCACGGCAGTTACTTGAAGCTCCCTGTCCCTTCCCAGAGCCGGTTCTCAATTATCCATCACCAGACAAGGTCAGTGGCAGAAGTGAAGCCAATTGACAGGCAATTAAAAACAACGTGCATTTACCTTTAAAATGAGCTGCGCGGTGAAAACAGGAAGAAGGTACCTTGTAGGTTATTAAATTACCAAATTTCGTGAATTATTATCAAAACAACATTCAAATATGCTGATTTTTAAATCAAATTGTAAAACGGCAACACACTTGCTACTGCACAGCCCAGCTCCACATTCCCTGATAAAGATCACTTCTAATTATTTCTATTATTGGCTCCCCTGGCTATTTTTACCTCCATATCTCTTAATAATATGTTTATAGCATATTTGTTGCAATACCCATTTTTGGTCTTATCTATTGACTTCCCACTCTGGGAGATAGGACTTTAGCTCCTCCCCCTGCCTCTCCCTCTCTGCATCTGCTTATTTTCAGCTCCCATGTTAATTACTTTTGTCACTTTGGATCACATCATTAGAATTCTACTTCTTGTTCCATTAAATATGGAGAAAATACTTCCTTACCTCATAATACAAGATTGTAGCAGCTCCCATGTTTCCATTTAACCATCATTCCTCCTTCCCACCTCCAAAACCCTCCTCATATCTTACTTTTATAATGTCAAGCTTGATAGCCTTGGCGTTCTATTCCGTAAGTTCATAATTAAATATTCTCAGATTGATTCCAAGGCTTGGAAGATTACTGAACCACATTTGCATTATGGACTTTGTACATTATGAATTGCAAAGTAGAATCACATGTTTTAATTGCCTTCCCTTCATTTTATAGCTTTTTGGTTTCTCTGGAGTTTCTAATTGCCATGTTTTTCTTGAATCAATTGCTTTTTCTTTGTCCTTAAAATCTAATATTCCAAGGGCAATATCAAATCAATGAAATCTTCCAACATCATGATTTTTTTCTCCCGCAGAGACTTCCCTCTTAGAGATGTCTGTTCTCTGGGGCTTACTGCTCTCCAGGCCCATCATCCAGGGACTCAGATTTCTCAGCGTCCTGAGTGGTATCCACTGTTCTCCCCAATCCGTGTCTTTTGATTATCTTCCTGACTTCCACATTATTGTGTTGAAGTTCCTCCTCAAGTAATATGCTAACAAAGGATTGGTGCATGGGACACAGCCATGATTGCTCACACATTTACACTTTATTGATTTATATCTAAGACTTGGGAGACTTAGACAAGGCATTAGATGCAAGTGCTTTGTTTGGGAGGTACTCCCAGGAAGTTCTGGTAGGAAGGTAGGAAACTGAGGGAAAGAGGAAAAAGCAAACCAGCATCACGTGACCTAATGTGTAGGTTACCACTGTGAGCAGGTGAGCACCTCCGGAGGACTGTTTAGTAGGTACCTCTTCCAAGTTACCTCCATCAGGGTAATTAACAACAATTTAAAAACCCATCAGGCGTTATGGAAGGGCTTCTCCAAGGAGTGTTGACTCCCTGGAGCTTCCAACCTGAGGCCCGGCTGCTTCAGCCCGAGATCTGCAAGCGTCACGCCAGGAAGCATCAATCTGCTCAGGAAGGTCCATGGCAGAGGAGTTTAGAAGGACACAGGGTGCTGTCTCCGCAGCATATTATTCTGGATGGAAAACAACATTCTCTTAGAAGTAAGCTCATGCCGCTGTGTTCCAGCAGAAGCTCCTCGCCTCTTGGTTAATTAAAAAATGCAATAGCTCCTTTCCTTTTCTCTGAGACTATCAGAGCTGTGGCCAACGTGTTCTTGTGTTCCCTGAGTTGTTTCTCTCCCCCAGAGCCGGGCTGTCCCAGCTCCGGGGCTGTGGTGCCCTCAGCTGTGCTCGCCAGCCAGCAGACTCGTGTGAGGCTGAGTCCACCGGGAGCCCGTCATTGCCCTGGGAGACTCCACAGCGCCAGCGTCCGGACGGCTCCTCCATCGGGCACCAGCTTCCGGACATCTGAGTCCTGGCCCGAGTCATGCCCCCAAGACTTCTCTTCATTGTTTTCGGAAAAGTGGTTTTGGGGGGAAGAAATAGACTCAGAGCTGGCCGTGTTGAGCGAGAGGCTTATGAGAGTTCCAAGCAAGTGTAAAATAAATCAAATAAACAAATAAACAAATAAATAAATAATTTTTTTAAAACCTCCCAGAAAGGTGTCAAACAGGCACTTGGTTTGATACAAGTCTTGTTTAGGAGTGAGGTCTGACTCGGAGGCATGACGGTCTGGGTTGCTGGTCTCTAGATGTTATTTAAGCCACGAGACCAAGGGAGACCTTTCAGGAAGCGTATAGACAAAGGGAGGAGGTCCAAGGACTAAAAAGCAACCAGTGACACTGAGCAGCTGAAAATGGAAGAAATGTGTCCCCCTCAGTCCCGGGGCAGAGATCGAGCACGGGGACATCTTCAGGGACGGCTCCTTCTGAGGCCGTGAGAGGAAGTCCGCTCTGGTCTCTCGCAGCCGCGGGCGGTCCTCGGGCGGGCAGTGCGCGGCTGGCGCTGCGGGTGCACGGGGTCCCTCCAGTCTCCACCCTGACAGGGCGTTCTCCCCGTGTCTCTTCACATTGTCCCTTCCCCGTGTGTGTGGGGGCGGGGGGTCTGACTCTATGTCTAAATGTCCCCTCCTTACAAGAACATAATTCATGCTGGATTACAGCTCACCCTCGTGACTCCGTCTGAATTTCACCACCTCTGTAAAGACCCTATTTTCTTTTTTTTAAATAAAGTTTATTGTCAAATTGGTTTCCATATAACACCCAGTGCTTCTCCCCGCAAGTGCCCCCCCCCATGACTATCACCCCTTCCCCCCTGCCTCTCTCCCCTCAACCCTCAGGTCATTTTCAGTATTCAGTAGTCTCCCTTGATCTGTGTCCCTCACTCTTCCCCGCTCTCTTTCCCCCTTCCCCTCCCCATGGTCCCCCGCCAGGTTTCTCCTGTTAGACCTATGAGTACAAACATATGGTATCTGTCCTTCTTCATCTGACTCATTTTGCTTAGCATGACACCCTCGAGGTCCATCCACGTTGCTACAAATGGCCAGATTCCATTCTTTCTCACGGCCATGGAGTCCTCCACTTTCATATAAGGTCACATTCTGCGCACTAAGGATTAAGACTTCAAATATATTTAGGGAAAACACAATTCAACCACAACGCCCTCTTGGCTTATTTCCACACAGCCAGATCTCAGATCCGGCCATGCGTGCTCCGCAGCCCCACGCAGGACTGTGTCTCAGTTGAAAGGCTCTTTGTCATGCACGTGTCTATATCATAAATACTAAGGTGATTAACTGCTATGCGTTCTGACGGATGTGAAGGCCAATTTAAATGCCTGGGAAATGTTTGCCAGCAAGAAAGGTGGCTTCCAACAATGACTACGAAATTAATACTGGATAGAATAGCCCTAAAAGATGGGAAAATGTCTTAGGAATCCAGAAGGATTCTTACTCAAGTTGCTGTATAAGTGTTTTATGTTCTGACCCAACTGAAGGAAACTCAGCCTCGGAGCTGAACCCACACACTGCGCAGCGTAACAGAGGGGAGAAAATTCAGCTCAGCGCCAGTCAGCAAAGCTACGCTCAGAGAAAAGGCCAGAGCTGCACACGGAAACACTGGCAGGTCAGCGCCAAACATTTCTTTAAAATGGAAATGAAATGTTTAAGGTGTTTACTATTAGAGCTCTGCCCCTTGGCTGATTCCGTGACTCCAGATACCAGCCTACATGTCACAGACAACGGTCCCGCCTTAACATCAGTTTCCCAGTAGAGGCGCAGAGCCATTAAATTCGGCACCTACTGTGCGCAGCTGAGGCAGGCTTGAGCCTGGGCAGTGCGATTTCATTTTTTTTTTTTAATTTATTTTGAGAGAGAAAGAGGGAGTGCAAGAGAGGGGAGAGAAAGGGAGAGAATCCCAAGCAGGCCCGCACCGCCAGCATGGAGCTGAGGCAGGGCTCGAGCCCACGAACCTCGAGATCACGACCTGAGCTGGAATCAAGGGTCAGACATTTAAGGGACTGAGCCCCCGGGCGCCGCTGGGCAACTTCAGAGCATGACTGCTGGGCCCTCCGGTGGGCAGCGGGGAGGCTCATGGCGGGACCCACAGCGGACCCAGGGAAGTCTGATTAAACATGGTTAAATGTTAACAAATTTCAATAGTGTCTCAACTCTCTCCCCAGGCCCTGTACTCGGTCCCCTTTTCCAGGCTCATGTTTCAGTTTCCCGTTGAATTTTGGGGGGAAATCAGTAGTCATGCCTGGAGAGACACAGACCCATCCATTCATCTACTCACATCGGGGGCTTGTGGCAGAGGGAGGGGGGCATCTGCCTGTGCCTGGGAGGGTTCCGGACCCCGCAGACTCGGCGAGCCCCAGAGCAAGTCTGATGGACAGGATCCCTCCGCTCCCGGGGCCGCCAGCAAACACTGGCAGAGTCCCTGCTGTGCATGTCAGATGTTACCTGACGCCACGAGGTGCCAGTCAAACGGGACGTGAACGCTGCCCTCTGGGACCTTCTAGGCCGTCGGAGAAACTGAAGGTAGCCAATGACCATAGACTAGGGCACAGGGACGGGGGGTGGGGGCACCACCTGGAGGACCTGGGGGAGGGCCCAGACTCTGGCCCTGTCCTCTGAACACACCTCCATTCAGTTCCCACGGGTCTCATCCCCAAGCTGCAGCTGGAGCAGCTCAGGAGAGGGCGGTGTGCACGGGCGTCAGCAAAGACCCACCTGGAACCACCCTCACGCCCGCCATCTTTCCTTTCCTCTCCGTAGGCGTCAGCACCTGGATGGAGATGGATCCTGCCAGCGTTCTTCATGGGGGGGGGGGGGGGCTGTGGTTCCCTGGCTGCCTGCTCTCCTTCGGGGCTCAGAAGCCTCGGTGCACTGTCTACACTTGCACATGCATACAGGAGCCCCCCAACACGTGGACACATGGCCCCCAGCATACGTTACAATAGGGCAGCTCTGGGAAGTCGGCGAAACACGTTCGTGTGTCTTCCTCCCTCCAGAGGCGACCTCCTGGTCAACGCCTCACCACAGGCGGGCAAGCTGTGGCCAGCCACCAGCCCCTGCTCCCGTGTGCCCCTCTTGAAGGCGGGACTCTCCGAAACGTTACAAATGACAGCGGCTCTGTGATGGATCCGGCCAACTTCCAGGCCCTCCCGTGCTGAGAGGCAGGCTCTGAACCGTGTGGGCCGGCGGGGACCTTCACGTCACGGCCCGAGTGCACCAGGAAAGGTGGCCGTCTGCACAGGGGCCCTGGGGGGGCTCCGGGCGGGGCCAGGAGGGCCGCTGTCAGGGGAAAGGAAGGTGCACGCTGCGGTGGCGACAGGTCCCAGGGCACAGCAGGCGGGAGCGGTGACTGGCAGACTGCTCTTTGGTTAAACACCGTCATTGTATTTCATGATTATGAAGGCAAAGCGTATCTTTAGAAAATTGGGAAAGTGTAAAATAATAAATCTTTCTACACTGACCGTTCAGCCTCCTCACCGCGGTGTTCTGACCACTGCACTTACCATACTGTCTTATTTTCCTTCTCAGCCTTTGAAAATGCGGATGCATAGAGAGAGAGAGAGATTTCTATAGAGACAGAACATAAATTTACAAACAGAATAGTTAAATATGTGTTTATTTGTAAATGAATACACATGTGTATATATTGGCTTTTGTGGATTTTTTTAGTGTCCTATTTTCACAATTTACGATCTTGCTTTTCTCACTTAACGTCACAACAACGGCCCGTCTCCGTCTCTTCGGACCGTCGCTACACTGCCATTTCCATGCGCTGGGCCCATCGCCGGCACCCTCCCCCTGGCTGATTTAGCATCACCAGGGCCTCACAGGGACTGGTCTTTTCTAGCCTTTCCCCTTACTTTCCAGGACGCCCCCTGTGGTTAGACGGACATAAATGTTTGTGTGACTTTCTGGTGTCCTTGGGACTTCTTTTTCTTTTTCTAGCAGGGTGATTACAAGGTCAAAGCAACTAAACACATCAGGTACTCTGGACAAGAGCTGCCAGAATGTTCTCCGGCGGAGCTGAGCCAACTTCGGCAGCCACCTCCCCTCCCGGCCACGGAAGCACCGATTTCCCAGCTGTCACCAGCCCTGGCCACCACCACAAAGCCCAGTGCGTGCCAACGCAATGGGTGAAAAGCGGACTTTTCATCTTTTTTTTTTAACATTTTTAAATTAATTTTTGAGAGACAGATAGAGACTGTGTGATCGGGGATGGGCAGAGCGAGAGGGGGAGACACATGATCTGAAGCAGGCTCCAGGCTCCGAGCTGTCAGCACAGAGTCCGACGCAGGGTTTGAACCCACAAACCATGAGATCATGACGTGAGCCGAAGCCGGACGCTCAACTGACTGAGCCACTCAGGCGCCCCTGGACTTTTCACCTTAAAAAAAATTTACTTGCTCACCGTGAGACATTTAAGCATATTGGGCATTCTGGGTTTCTTTTCCTGATTAGGCTGTTCCTACCGCTTCCATTTGGTTTTTGTGTTTTTCTTACCAAAACCGCTACAAAAATAATTGGAATTAATGTCCTGGTCCTTGCATAGCATTTTTGAAATGGTCTCAATTAAAGAGGGGAAAGATTTGACTCTGTGCTTTCCCCCGGCCTCGTGCACGGCGTTTTCCAGAGACGTCTGAAAGGTCAATGCTGCGTCAAAGTCAGACTTCCGCAGAACGGACCGCCACCAGAAGGCAATACGGCTTCAGATATGTTCCGCTGGTTTTGAAATGAGCTAAAATTTTGACTTCTTAAAATGTCAGGCTCATAAATCCAACCCCGCAGACAAAACCAGGTGCCGGTCACCAGCCCCAGAGACGTGGGGAGCCAGGATGCTGTTTGGAGCCCTGAGCTACCGTCCCGCAAACACCGCAGACATCAGTCCTTGTCTGTAAAGAGCCTGGGGTTTAGACGAAATGATGAAATTTCAAATCCTCTCTCTCTCACCTTTTTAAATTCTACTCACTCACTCTTTTTTTCTCCAAATCCAATAATCTGGGGCTAAAATATAAAAAGTATTTACAGTTTTGGTGCAGACAGAATCACAAATAACTTTTTAGTCTCCAAAGGTTTAATCGATGCCGAGACTAGATCTTTCGCTCTGCCTTGGCATCAGGGACTGTGAGCCCTTGATTCCCTTCAGAGCTGCCCCCTCCCGGACTGGGACCCAGACCCCCGTCAGGCTTGGAAGCCAGGGAGATGGGGGCCGAAGGGGAACCTAGGGCAGCCCTGGGGGGTCACCTCCGGGCAAGTCCATGGAAATGGCAGGGTTCATTTCTGACAACAGGACAGAACCGAAGGTCGTGGGTCCCGTGCCCCCAGCATGAGGCCGACGAGGGCTCACCCGCTTCTCCTCCTGGGAGGACCTCCGGCCTGCTGATGTGCCCGATCTGCTGCGGCTGGACCCACCCTGGCAGCTGCACCTGGCCCCAGAGGAACTAATCAGTCCCTTGAAGACTCAATTTCCTCATCCACAGAGTGGAGGCAAGAGAAGCATGTCATTAGCTACGAAGGACTGGCTTCTCCATGTAACCCGGGAGCTTAGGGCCAGATCCCGAGCGGGCCCTCCATGAAGGTGGGCTCTGTCTCTCCATCTCTTTCCTCAGGACCACGAAGATGGATGACACCGCAGTTGTACCAAGGGACAAACCTGTTTCTGACTGTAAGAGCCAGAAAATGAACCGGGTCTAAATGCAGGTCCTGCTGGATCAGACCCCAGGACCAGATAGAGCTGGCTGGGCTGGGGGGTGGGCATGACCCCGGGGCATCTGCAAGGCGGAAGGACACCGGCCCACGCCAGGCTGTCAGGCCCAGGCAGACGAGGGGACGCCTGGCCACGAGATCCCCTCCAAACAGGGAGCCACGCTAACCGTGATAAAGACAGGGGCGCCGGGCGGCTGCGGGCTGCCTGCTGCGGCGGAGACAGGGCTGTCACTCCCCTGCACGCCTGCCTGGAGGACCCGAGGGAGGCCGTGACCCCTTTGCACCTGATTGCCGGGAAGTGACTTTGTGATTTGACACATTAAAAACAGGTTCAAGCGAGGCTCCTCTCCAGTGAGTTGGAACCTCTGAAGTGACAGGGCTGCCGCCCCTCCCGCACACTCTGGCTCAGACAGGAGCCTTCCAGAAAAGACGAGGGGAGGGGCAGCGGGGGCCTCTCCTGGAACGCTGCACTCTCAGCAGACCCACCGGGCGGTGGTTGAACTGAGCCCTCGAGTAATTAATAACAAGAATAACGAGGAGCCTCTCATTCTGGGTCCCTGGCCAGTGGTGGGGCTCCTACGGGGAATTCCTGGGGTGCAGTGCCTCCCCAGACCTACAGACCCACTGTCCGGACCTGTCCATGATCGACCCTCCCCACCCCAGTCCCGCCGCTGCCCAACCCCGCACCTGCCCAGCCCCGCACCTGCCCAGCCCTACCGCTGCCCAGCCCCGCACCTGCCCAGCCCCGCACCTGCCCAGCCCTACCGCTGCCCAGCCCCGCACCTGCCCAGCCCCTTCAAGGCCTGCTCAGCCCCGCAGGCAGAGTGGCGCCCACGGAGTCTGGCGAGTCCGCAGGTGGCCAGCAGAGGGCGTTTCTCCCGGAGCCGCGCTAGGACTCTGCAACCGGCAGGGCCCTGACCTCGACCCCAACCCCGGACTGGGACCCCGCCCCGGACCCAGCCAGACTCAAAGGGAGTGCGCCCGCCTGGCCGGGAGTCCGAGGGTCCGAGGGCCCGGTTCCGGACCGGGCTGGGGAGGAGAGGCGCGCTGCCCGAGCCAAATGCGTTTGTGCCACCTGTTGGCGCGGCGCCCGCACTGCACGCTCCGGGAGAGGAGGAGGTGCCCCCGGGGGCTGGGTCCGCGCAAGTCTGGGACTTGGGAGGGGGGTGCACCCGGGGGGCTGGGTCCTCGCGGCTCTGAGAGAGGGGTGCCCCCGGGGGCTGGGTCCTTGCTGGCCCTGGGAGGGGGGTGCCCCTGGGGTCTGGGTCTGCGCAGCTGGTGGGGGGGGGAGGGCGAGGTGGGAGGTCCAGGGGGCGCTGCACAAGCTGGGAGAGGCGCCGGGGCTGGGTAGGCGCTGCCGCAGGGAGGGGGGTGCACCCGCGGGCAAGTCCCCGCCGCCCTGGGAGGGGAGACTTGCTGCATGTCCCCTAGTTTTAATACTACAATATTTGTAAACTTAATTTTGCTATTATTTAATATTTTGATTAGATTAGCTGGTGTTTTCCTCAAGTTCAGGTTTTGACTAGCAAGTTTGTGTGCACAGAGAAGAAAGAGCGTATAAATAATAACAGGTGTGTCCCGTTTTTCCTCTGCACGCTTATTTTTACTTTTTAATGAATGTATCTTTTTTAAAACGTGCGAGCGACAACATATTTGCGTGAACAACTCAGGTCGGTCACAGATTCATGAACCACCCGAGTCAGGCCGACAGTAACCTTTACCCTTTCTTGAGATATTTGGTTTGTGTCCCACAAGACGCCTGTCGTGACCTGGCGTCCGAGCACCTGGACGGAGGACAGGAGGCCGCTCTGCTCGCAAGTCGGTGGCACGCTTCCTGTTAGAAGGGGAGCAGGGGCCCCAGAGGCCGGGGCCCTGGGGGCGCCCGGGGTCTCCGGCTCAGCTGGGGGCACACGGTGCGGGGGATGCGGGCGTCCCAGGGCTCAGCTCTTCAGGCAAAACCACGGGATTCTTTGCCGGGAAGTGTGGGCGCCACAAACACACAAGACGAGGCCCTGATTCCGGCTCCTGGCGTCCGGCTGATGGGAATC
The DNA here is from genome assembly GCA_004023785.1 of Mungos mungo. Taxonomy (NCBI): domain Eukaryota; kingdom Metazoa; phylum Chordata; class Mammalia; order Carnivora; family Herpestidae; genus Mungos; species Mungos mungo. Next base: position 144,485 of record PISW01004436.1, on the reverse strand, counting down.
CTCGGTGAACGTGTGCGAACGCGGAACGCGGGCGCGCGCCTCAGTGAGGGCGCACGCGGGGTCCTTCTCGGCTCCCCACGCGCCCCCCCTCCGGTCTCCTCGCCACCAAGCTCAGCAAATATCCCCGAGCGGCACGTGTTCGTGGGTATATTTCTTGTTTATACAGCTTCGTTTGCAGGAGCTACACACATCCAACCCTTTGGTGTGAACACGCACCTCATTCAGGACTCACAGAAGTGCATCCGGAGGCAGCGGGCGGTGCGGCGGGAGGCGTGCGGGCGGCAGAAGTGCGGCTGCTGTCTGGACGTGTGTCACGAATGTCTCACTGTGTCAGCGTGATGTTAGTTATGTTGATATATAATCTCACATATAATTTTATTATCTATAATCGTATACAATTTTATACATGCTGCTTACAGATATACAGGTAAAAAACTAGGGATTGTCTATATTTCAGATTACGTATATAATAAGTAGGGCTGTTAACAGAATATTTATATTCTATATTGTACGTAAATGAAAACATAATAGGGGCGCCCGGGGGGCTCAGTCGGTTGAGCGTCCAGCTTTGGCTCGGGACATAGTCTCACAGTCCGTGGGTTGGAGCCCCGTGTCAGGTTCTGTGCTGCCAGCTCCGAGCCTGGAGCTGCTTCCGATTCTGTGTCTCCCTCTCTCCCTGCCCCTTCCTAGCTCGCTCACTCTCTCTCTCTCTCTCTCTCTCTGTCAGAAATAAATTAAAAATTAAAAAAAAGAACACTGTTTTTAGAGAATCTAACTAAACAGTGTATGGAGCTTACATAACATCACGCAGCCATGTTTTAAAGTACTTGTCCAGCCGGTGTCTGGTGACGTTTCGGGCCCCAGAAGGACAGAGATGGCTGACACTCAAAGTAGAAAGGATTCCAGGAACAGGAGTCGAGGATGGAGGCACGGAAGGCGCGTTTTCAGAATTTTTCCTACATATTTCCGAGCACATCTATCCACCCTTCGGCTCACACGCCTGACACTGACATTTGCCGGCACCTGCTGGGGGCGAGGCCTCCAAGCTGTCCGACCCGTGGGGCCGCTGACGGTGCGGTCAGTCACACAGACGCGTGCAGAATTAGCCCCATGCTCCTCCGGGGCTCCGGAGTGCCCAGGGCTCTGGGCACCGCATGGCGTCCCCCTGCCTGGGGGCGTCAGGGACAACTTCCCAAGGAGGGGACGGCCGAGCCGCGCTGCACAGGGACGGACTGAGTAAGCGTGCCCACAGGCTCTGCCAAGGGCCTGGGTCTCGTCGCCCTCTCCGTGCAGGGCTGGCCCCCGGCCCCACCGCCACCAGGAGCGCCACCTCCGTGAGGCTCCCAGGGCCGGGCGAGGGGAGGGCATTCACTGGCTCCCTCCCGCCTCTGCCCTGGGAACTCGGCCCCGTGCTGAGAGCCGCCCACGCCACGCCCAGCGCCGTAGCCGAGGGCCCGACAGCAGGCGGCTTCCCTGCCACCTTGGGGACCCAGCCCAGCGAGCTTTCAGGTGCCCCCGACACGTGAGCGGTGGGGAGCGGGGAGCACTGAGTAGGGAGCACTGAGTGGGAAGCACCAAGACGAGTGGGGAGCACTGAGCAGGGAGCACTGCGCGGGGACCATCGAGAGGAGCAGGGAGCACCCATCAGGGAGCACTAGGACGGGCGGGGAGCATTGAGCGGGGAGCACTCAGCGGGGAGCACTAAGCAGGGAGCACTGAGTGGGGAGCACCAGGATGAGCCGGGAGCACTGAGAGGGGAGCACTGAGCGGGGAGCACCAACACAAGCACTTCCAGCGCTCGGGGCCCAGCAGACCCCACGGCCACACCACCGGCTGCCGCCCTCTGTGCACTGAATGTGGGGCATTTGCGGACAGTAACAGAGACCTGGGCCGAACGTGGGCTGAGGAGGTGAGACGCTGTCACAGGAAAACCGGAAAACGCAGCCCGGTGCTGAGACCCGGCGCAGACAGAGGGCGAGCGGCCCGGATGAGGCCGGTGGAAGGGAGGCCAGGGAGGAAGGTGGGGCCGGACCCCGAGACGCGGAGGCGCGGGCCTGGCAACTCTGCTGCCCAAAATGTACCTGCCGGTCCCTCAGCTCTTGCTCAGCACCCCTGGGGGCTCCGAAGGCGCCTCCCACCTTCTTGCCGCCGGTGGGAGGGTGGGGGTGCAGGGGACGTGGCGGGAGGCCCTGGACTCCGTTCTGGGCGGAGCGAGCGTGAACGCAGAGCGTCCAGGACCGTCGTCGCGGCCGGCGAGCGGCTGGAGAGCCGGGTCCGGGGCGACACAGCCGCGGGGGCTCCGGGCCCCGCCGAGCGGCCCTGCAGAGGGGCCAGAACGACTCGGGGTGAAACCCCGCCCCTGCCCCCGGGGCCCGAGAGCAGCCCGTGGACGGTCGTGCGCCGCGGCCAGGGCAGAGGCGGTTTGTCCCGAGCGGATTCGTGAGCGTGCGCGGCTCTAACGCAGCGGACGATACACGGAAACGTAAAACCCACGGAGTGTTTTAACCCCTCACGGGATGACAAGGGGCCGACGGGAGCTGGCTGCGGAGTGACGACACGTGCCCGGCGGACCCAGGACACGTGACCCCGGGGGGCTCCCGGCGCTCCCTTCCCCTCGGAGCTGGAGGTCCATCCGGGCGCCTGGGAGGTCGGCGTCCCTGCTCCGTGCGGGGCGCGCGGCAGGGCATCCGTTTAGATTAGAGGACCTGGGACCAAGAGAAAGGGCACTTGAAATACGGGCTTTGAACTGTGGGTTTTGTGGAAAAAGAGGAAACCAATCACGAAATAAATGTTCACGGGCGGGGGGGGGGGGAAGGGTAGAACAGGAGACTTTCTGGAAAACGAAACTTGTGGGAGGCGAGATGGTCGCCCAAGATGGCGACCGGGCAGAAGCCCCAAGCACCTGAGCCGCCCTAGCTCCCCTCCCCCTGCCGACCGCTAGGCTCCTTCACGAGCTACTAACCCAAGAGAGGCTGCGCAGCATGCTCGAGTCCGTGACAAAGCTTTTGGACCAATGGGAGAAGGCCACGCCTCCCCTAAAGGGTATATATATTGCACGCGTGGGGGGAGGGGAGAGAGAAAAACAACAAGAAGCAAGGAGAATAAAAGACAGCTCTGCAACGAATCCCGGTGTCACGTCCTTCCTTCCCGCCGGCGGGTGAGGGTCGCGACAGAAACTGTAAACACACCAAGAAGAAACGCCGTTAAGACAAAGCCAGTGCCTGGGAGAACTCGCTCCCGAGGACACGGAAGTCACAGAACCCGCGAAAGCGAACTGAGACGTGGGTATTTAACATGGAGGAGAAGGGCAGACAGGACGTGCACGAAGGGCCACCATAAACCGGGGACATTTTAAATTAGTTCTTAACTAACTCACTAACTCACTAGAAGTGAACCCCATGGGGCCCACTGGAGAAGTACAGGGAAAGAAGCACATGCTTACCTTTTAGAAATTTCCTGCGAAAGGGAGGGGGTGGGGCAGGGAAGCAGGTGTCCGAGGAAGATCCGTCAGACGGGAAAGTCCGAGCATAACTGCGAAGACACCACGGACAGGGACGGGCGGTGTGTTCAATCAGCCGCCAGGGGCCGAATCCGCAGGGCGAGGCTCCCGCATCGGAGCGGGATCTGAAACCAGGCGGAGAGAGTCGGGAAAACAGTTTCTCTGCAGGAACAAAACCCAGAGGGCGGCACCCGTGTGGGGTCACAGCCCGCGGCTGCCTGGGGGCCTCCGTTGTCTCCGCCTGGGACCCGAGGCCGAGGCCGGGCGCGGGGCAGGAGGCACCTCCAGGGGAGAGAGCCAGGGGGTAGCAAACAGCGGAGTCGAGGGCGGGGGACAAGCAGCCAGAGCAGAGGGGACTCCGGGAGCGAGGGCCCCCACGTGAGGCCGGGGGTCCTGGAACCGGTAAGCGAGGACTCCTCACGGGCACCCAGCTTCTGGGGTGCAGACCTAGATCCTTCTTCTAGGGGGGTGGCTTCAAGGGGCAGCGCTCCCTGCGCGTCCCCAACATCTCCTCCACCTCGGGGGGACGCCAGTGGGCGCCTGCGGCACCGGAGGGAGCCTGTGGGTGTCGTGTTTCTCGTTTTGAACTCTTTTTAAAATGTATTCATTTTGGGGTGCCTGGGTGGCTCAGTCGGTTGAGCCTCCAACGTTGGCTCAGGTCAGATCTCACGTTCGTGGGTTCGAGCCCCGCGTCGGGCTCTGTGCTGACAGCTCAGAGCCTGGAGCCCGCTTCCGGTTCTGTGTCCCCTTCTCTCTCTGCCCCTCCCCCTCTCATGCTCTGTCTCTCTCTGTATCAAAAATAAATAAAACATTTAAAAAATAAAATAAAATAAATAAAATGTATTCATTTTTAAAGTTACTCTGATGATACCAGTCTCCGCTCATTCTATTGCCGATAGGATTCAGCATCTCCTACTTCCTATATTTCCTCCTCGAATCCATTTTTCCTCAGAGCACTTTACGGTCTGGTTTTCCTGGGTGTGCGCTGTGACGTCCGGAACCTTCCGCTGGGAGCGCTGATCCCCGTGGGCCGCGTGGGCAGGACTGCTCAGTGGTCAGTGAGCGAAGAGCTCCCAACCCAAATAAAAAAAAAAAAAGCAGCAGGGCCTGGCCGTGCCAGGCTTTGTCAGGGTCGGGACGGGAACCAGCAGGTGGGGGGGTGACAGCTGGCCCGGGGGGGCCGAGCCCTGGAACGTGGAGTCCCAGCTGGATGAGAGAGAAACAGAGACGCACCGGGAGAGGGGCGGTCCGCACGACCCAGGGCGGCTTCCAGTCCTGAGACGGTGACCCTCAGACGTCCGACCGGGAGAGGCGAGGCCATGCGGGCGCCGGCCTGGTCCAGGGCAGAGGGCAGTGGGGGAGGATAACCCTGAGCCAGGCGCAAATGACAGTCACCGAGGGGAGAGGTGGCAGAGCCTCGGCGGGAGCCCCGAGGACGGAGGACGGCTTGCCGCGGGAGCACGTGAGCGGAGTCCCCGGTGTCCCGAAGGGGCAGAAGGAGTCCATCCTGCGGCCAGCGGGGAGCGGAGCAGCCCGCGCCCCACTCGGCAGCTCGGCCAAAGCCAGTCCGGCCACACGAGGGACGGCCGTGGGCAGAACGGTGCCAAAGCCCCCTGGGCGCTTCTGCAGAACGGAGGTGACGCTCGGGGACTGCGGGGAGGACTGACGGGACCCGCTCTCGCGGAACGGTAAAGACCACGATCCATCGCGGCCCATGGTCCTGAGGGAAGAACGGGGTGCCGAACACCGTGTGGAGCTCGGGAGCCGGAAGCTAATGGATCCATGAGTGCGCAAGGGTGGGGGGCGCAGGTGCACGGGAGGCACGGCCCCGCGCGGAGATCCGGGAGGTCCCAGGCCCGGCGGGGAGAAGGGGCATCGCAGGAAACCGCAGGATCACAGGCAGATGGGCACGTGTGGCCCAGCCATTGTTTGGGAGACAAACAGCTGAAACATAGTTAAAAACCATTTCAGCGACCCGACGCCAGCCAAGTGGGAGAGAGAATGAGGAGCTACAGTCCACTTCCCCCGGGGAAGGGCGTGAGCTCTGCCGAGCACCTCCGAGGGATGGAAGTCGTCCCGGCCTCGGTAGGTCCCGCTGTCGCGTCTCCGTGCCCCTCCCGCCGGGGAGACAGTGAGCCCGGCAACGTCTGCGGCCCCGTGCGGACAATTCTCGGGGGCGGCGACGGAGGAGAAACACGCTGTCTCAGCAGTAGGACAGACATGGCCTGTTTCTTTCTTATTAACGTCTTAATCTCTCGCTCTAGAATCCGGGAGGAAATACAACTTCTAAATAGTCTCTTCGGGAAATCCTCAGAGCAGACACACTCCAAGATGTCTGCTAACGGGAGGCTGCAATGCTCTTTTTGCCTTTTGAGAAACAGGGAGAACCCAGTGAGATCCTCAGCGGTCACTCACTACCAGCGCCTGGGACTCTTTAGGACAGATCGCAGCACATTTGCTGTCACCCGGATGAACACGGAGGATGAAGCACCGTCCGCGGCCAGAGTCACTCCTAGAAACCAGTAGTGCCATCTCCCGTGTCACACCTCGAAGAGCGCCAGAGCCCAGCGCTAAAGGCAGGAGGAGACGGGACTCCCACAAGGACGGCCGGCCACGGAGAAGCAGCACACACAAGTTGTCAACGTGTTTGCTCATTTGGAAAGTTGCAAAGTCATCAGTGAACCTGGCCTGTGTCCAAGAGACATTCTCACTGCGTCCACGTGAGCGTGGAGACGGACGTGGGGCTGGGAGCATGGCGCCTGCCGGACCCCTGCCTCTTCTGGGAAAGGGGACGAGCCGCCGCTCCCCTGGGGACACGCGCTGGCTGCCTGCCCAGCAAAGCTGCTGTCCCACGTTGTGACTCCAGGTCACCAGGTGTCACACTGCACTCTGTCACCACTCGCCAGTCTTCCCCAGGCAGCAGCAGTGAGAGCTGAGTCCCTGGCACCTCGAGGCCTCAGGCAGGGAGAGTCTGAAGCCACTGGGTCACCGGTGGTGACGCCAGTGGGACAGTCCTACAGCACACGGGACAGACCCGGAGACCAGACTGAGTGTGCGTGCTCAGGCTCCCGCCCAGACCTACCCCCGACATCGTATTCAACAACCATCTTCTAAACTTATATCTGGATCCATTCCTAAACCTTTCCCCCGCTTCTCACTTGTTGATGAAACCTTATTTCACCCTTCATGACACAGACACGCTCCCTAAGAATGCTCTGGAATGCTGGCTGCGATTCCAGAGCAGCAAATGGAGGCTATAGAAAAACTAAGGAAGTCTGAATAAATGGACTTTAATTCATAACAACGTGTCAGGGTGAGTTCACTCCACACATCAGAATGAACAGTCTAACAGGACGCCACAAACCGGCAGGCGGCAGCGGGGACGGCCCCTCAAGACGGCCACGGCCAACGCCGTCGGGATCATCAGTTCTACTGTCTTTCCACCCAGAAACTCCCCCGTTAGGTGTCTAGTCGAAAACATGCTCAAAAGTCCTGAAGAGTATTACGGACAAAAGTGTGACTGAGGTGGCAGACACAGCAGCTAAACAAAGAGGACAAGTGGGAGGAGATGGGCTAGAGTCCTAGGAGGGAACAGAATGCCGTCCCTCACGGTCCAGACAAATCCTTGTAAATCAAGGTCCGGACGAATCCAAATGACAGAAGAGACGCTTTCACCCCGCATCACAGTGCCTTACAGAAGCGCACCGACGGGGGTGATGCTAGAGGTGATTTTAAGTTTCATCTTTGCTCATTGATGATTTCATAATTTTCTATATTGAGGAAATATTCTGAAATAAGGAAAACATAAAAATACAGCAAAAGGATTAAATTGAAAAGAAAACATTAACACTTGCTTTTCTATTTCTAAGCATTAAAGAATAATTATGCAAAAAGTTGACTTTCCACAGTTGTTGAATTCAGATATAAAATCAGTAAGGGAAATCCTACTTCTATAGAACTTCTGTTTTAAAATTTGTTTTAATGTTTATTTATTTTTGAGAGAGAGAGTATGAGTGGCAGAGAGGCAGAGAGAGGGGGACAGAGAATCTGAAGCAGGCTCCAGGCTCTGAGCTATCAGCACAGATCCCCACACGGGGCTCAGACTCGGGAACCATGAGACCATGACCTGAGCTGAAGTCAGACATTTAACCAATGGAGCCACCCAGGCGCCCTGACAAAGTTTCTGTTTTAAAATAGCTTTTTCTGGGACATCTGAAAGGCTCAGCCCATTGAGTGTCTGACTCTTGATTTTGGCTCAGGTCGTGATCCCACATTCATAGGGTCAAGGCCCACATCCGGCTCCACTCTGAGCATGGAACCGCTGGAGATCCTCTCTCTCTCTGCCCTCTTCCCCCTGGCACTTTCTCTCTCCCTCTAAAATAAAATTTAAAAACAAATAAATAAAATAAAATAGCGTTTTCTCACAACTCTGTGTGTCTGTGGACAGAGGGGCCTGATTGCTGAGCGACCTGAACTGGCAGTTCCCGAGCAATGGAAGGACTTCCGATGGGACCGTGAAGAAGCAAACATCTGATTCCACTCCCTGCACCCTCCCCCTGTAGGTCTGAAGGCTGCACATGGACGTAACTTTGAATGTGGCAATGAATTCTGCGTCAAGCACGCAGATGACTAAGTGACAGAAGCGTGTTGCGCGTGGGCAGACACGGCTGTCACAGCGCACAGGGCAGCGGCTCTTCGAGCTGGGGCGGCCTGGGAACCCTCAGGTCATCCTGTCTCGAAACAGCGCCGTGGAATTCTCAGCACGCGTCTGGGGAACGTGGAGGCGGGCGATCAGAACTGCCTGATGCCTTGTGTCCAGGGCAACACTTCCCATAATGCCACATCCCCCAGGAAGTAGGAGGGACACCTGAGGACTTCTGAGCTGGGCCTGGTCTGTCCTGGGGCTTTAAAACATGAACTCACGTTTCCAGAATTCGTCTTGGATAAAACGGGACTTCCTAGAGAAATAATACTGAGAAGTCATAAGATGGCTCGGAGTAAACAGTAACGCAGTATTTCTCCCCAAGACTCTGCTGTGGGGGCGATTTCCGCCAAGGATACTAACACATATTTTTAACCTTAAATCTTATCTCAGATGGATGCGATGGGGTAGAGTGACGCACTACACAAATCGTCCCCGGGGGGAATGACACGCTGGACGGTATTGTCCGGGACCATATTCCTCAGGACTCTACAAACCCAGGGAAAGCATCCCAAAAGTGGGAAGGATGTATTCAAGCAGCACAGCTGAGTTCCACCTGCCATCGGGGTCTCTGGCTTCCTCGACCCCACACACCCCAGCCTGCGGGGCGTGGCAGTTCGTGGTTTTCCCACGTGGAGCAGCGGAGGCCCGCACCTCGGCTGTGGGGGCGCCGGCATCACATGGGGCGTGTGTGGTCCTGAGCAGAACAGCCCCCTCTGCACAAACCGAGCAGCAGCCCAGACGACGACAGGAGCAGAAGACGACCATCATTAAGTCCTCGCTCACTGCCTGTGGTCTGAACACACAACCCAGGCCACACGCAGACTAACGGACCGAGGACGGAAACTGCTTTAGCTCAAGGGATTTGGGAACAACCTCTTATTGATCCTTGTCTGATGGCGAAGCTACAACACCCAGAAGTGACCCCTGTAGAACCAGGCTTAAGTATAAAAACAAGAGCTTTTAAAAGCTGAACAAAGACATAACGAGTAACAAACTTTAGAGGTGAAGTAACTGGCAGAATTAGTCTAAGTCACTAAGAAAACAGACCCATCAACCACAGACACCAGGGACAGGGAAAATCATAACCCAGAGTTGCTACAATATAGCATCTAAAATACCAAGTTTTTAATACCCACTACAAGACATGGAAGACAATGGGAGCATGTGATCCACGCATGGGGTGAAGGGAGGTCTCTGAGAGGATCCAGACATTGAAACTAGCAGACAAAGGCCTCGAAGCAGCGATTGTAAACATGTCCAAAGATTTGAGCAAATCATATTGAAAGAATTAAAAACAAATATAATGATAATGAGTCATCAACAAAAAGACAGAGATTCTTAAAAAGACAAATTAGAAGAAATATTCTGGAGTTGAAGAGCACAATAGCCAAAATGAAAATCATACTCCACCGAGTATTTGTACTGGTCAAATAACGAATCAACAAACTTAAAAACAGATCAAAAGAAAATATGCGATTTGAAGAGCAAAAGTGAAAAAGAGTAAAGAAAATAAAGATTCTGAAACCTACAGGACGTCATCAAATATATCAATATATGTTTAGTAAGACTCAAGGAAGGGGTAGAAAGTAGTAGAAGAAATAAGATCCAGAAATAAGTTACAATGTTATCCTCTCTAGAAGAAACACACTTTAGATTCAAAGACACAAACAATTTAAAAATAGATGATTTAAAATATACCATGTAAATAGGAGCCACACTAATATCAGATGAAATAAACTTTAAGACAAAACACATAACCAAAGAGAAAAAAGGATTTTTATGATAATAAAAGGCTCAATTTGCCCAGAAGATACAACAATGATAGACATATACGCACCAAACAACAGAGTGCCAAAAGATATGGAGCAAAACTAACGAACTAAAGGGACAAATAGACAATCCCGTAGTCGCGGTCATAGACATTAATATCCCACTCTGGACAACTGATAGAACACTAGATAGAAAATCAACAAGGATACAAAAGACTTGAACAACATTATTAACCAATTTGACCCAACTAACATCTAGCAAATACTTACTCCTCAGTAAGAGCAGAATATATCACCTTTTCACACAGAACAGTCTTCAACGTAGACCATAAAATGATGCAATCAGTTTGAAAGTACAAATTTCATTACAATCAACAACAGAAATTTGTGAAATCCAAAAATATTTGACAATTAAGCGGCACATTTTTAATAACTCATAGATCAAAGGAAGAATCACAAAAGAACTTAGAAAATATTTTAAATGAATAAAAATGAAAATAGAAAACATCGAAGTTTATGAGATACAGCCAAAACAGTGCTTAGAAGGAAATTTCTAGTTTTAACAGTCTGTATTAGAAAAGAAAAATATCCCAAACCAGTTAACCTAACCTTCCGTTTATAAAATTAGGGGTAAAAAAAAAAAGAGCAAATTAAACCAAAGCAATCAGATGAAAGCAAATAATAAAGAGTGGAAATCAACCAAATAAAAGACAAGAAAAAAAATTGAGTAATTATCAATGAAAGCAGAAGTTGGTTCCTTACAATGATCAAGAAGTTTGGCAAATCTTTACTTATACTGATGCAGAGGAAAAAAAATGAAATTAGCAAAAAGAGGAAGAAAAGAGAGCACATCACCAGTAACTTCATAGAAATTAAGAGGCATAAAAGGGGGATCCTTTGTTCTAACAAATTAGACAACTTAGAAAAAATAGACAAACTTAGAAAGACACCAATGTCCAAAGTCACAACAAGAAAAAAAAGCATGAATAAACATATTACAAATAAAGATATTGATTAGCAATTTCATTACTAATTAAGTATTTTCCCTTAAGCCTTAGAATAGTCAACACAATATTGATGGAGAAAAACAGAGCTGGAGGACGACACTACCTTACTGTGAAGACTCACTATAGACCCATAGTGATCAAGACAATACAGTGTTGGTGAAGAAATAGACAAACAGAACGGAGAGGCCCAAACAGACCCACATAAATACAGTCAACTGATTTTGGCGAAGAACAAAGACAATGCAATGGTGCAACGCTCATGCCTTCAACACGTGCCGGAATGACGGGCCATCCCCGTGCCGGACACTGACATTACACCCTCACGAAAATTAACTCAAAATGGATCTTAAACCTTGGGAGTGGAGATGACTCTAGGTAAACCACCAATGATACGATCCATGAAAGAAAGAACGGATAAGCTGGACCGCACTAAAATCAAAACCTCTGCTCTTTGAAAGATAATGGCAGAGAGTGATTAAGTCAGACGGGGAGAAAATATTTGCAAAAGACACACTAGATAAAGGACTGTCATCCAAAATACACAAAGAATTCTTAAAACTCAACAATAAGAAAGCAACTTGATTTAAAAATAGGCTGAAGACACCAAGAGACACCTAACCAAGGAAGATACACAGGCGGCTAATTAGCATATGAAAAGTGGCTCGACTAGCATGGAGGAAGCGGGATTTAAAGCAGTAGGAGACCACTGCTCACCGACGAAAGTTACCAAACTCCGGGACGTCGATGACGTATGCCGGCGAGGACCAGGAGCGACAGGAGCCCCGCTCCGCGCTGGCGGGGGTGCGGCATGGCGCACGCACTTTGGGAGGCAGCTTCCTACAAAACTAACCCTACTCTTGCCTGTGACCCACCAGTCACAGTCCTTGGTATTTATCCCATGGAGTGAGCGCATGACAAAACCTGCACACAGATGTTTACAGCAGCTTTATTCAGAACTCTCAAAACCTGGGAACAACCAACAATCTCCTTCAGTCGGTGACTAGAAAAGCCGGTGCATCCAGACAAAGAAATAACTATTTCGCACCGGCTCTCAAGCCGGAAAAACACACGGAAGAACTTTACATGCATGTTATTCATGGAAAGAAATCCGTCTGAATCCCTTGCACACTACATGACTGCAACTCGAAGAGGCAACACTGAGGAGACAATAAAAAAGTCAGTGGTCTCCAGGGGGTGGGAGGTGGAGGGATGGGTGGGGGGCTCACAGAGGACCTTTAGGGCAGTGAATACGCGTGGTGCGTACACGAGTGTGACGCCGCGGTGGTGACGACATCACACCCGCGTCCAAACGTCATCCGGCTAAGGGAGCAACATCGAAATTGGACCCTGAGGTAAACGATGGACTTGGGTGATGGTGATGGGTCCGTGCAGGCTCGTTGACGGTGACCAAGGAACCGCCTGGATGAGGAGGTGGACGGTGCGGGAGGCTGTGCATGAGTGGGGTCAGGGGACACGTGAGAAATCTCTGTAACTTTTTCTTAATTTTGCTGTAAACCTAAAACTGCTCTTCAAAGATAATCTTAAAAGTCTTCACATGAAGGAAGTCCCTACTTAGATGGCTCACTCAGTAACTGTCACAAACCACTAATGAAGAAATGGTGCCAATCTTTACAAATTCTCCCAGAAAACAGAAGATGGAGGGAAACTTCTCAGCCCATCCTGTGAGAGCAGCACCACCCTAAAACCAAAGCCAGATAAAGGCATCGCAGCCAAGAAAGCTACAGACCAGCATCTCCCAAGAGTACAGACTCAGATTCTCGACAAAATATTAGCCCACTGAACTCATCAATAGAGAAAGTTTTGCACACCAGGGGCAAGCAGAAGTGACCCAGAAATACAAAGAGGTTTCATATTCAAAGTAAATTAATTTAATAAACTATTAACTGCATGAAGAAGGGGAAAATGTATCATCATCTTAATAGATGCAGAAACATATTTCACAAAATTCAATACCTATTCATGATAAAAAATAATCTCTTGGGGCCCATCCAGCCAAAAAGCCTGCAGAGGTGATTCCACTGTGACGGCAAAGCCTCCGGGGGGAGCGTACGTAATCGCAAAGTCCCTAGCCCTGTCTAGGAAGGCGCTACCCTGGCTAACGGTTGGCCCTCCCCCCGTTTGAGGATCAGGACAAAAGAATAAAGGTCCTGGGAGACTGGGGCGCAGTGCTGTGCGGCCTTTGGGACCCTGCTTCCCCTGCTTGAAAATGTGTGCGCTTGACTGCTTGACCTAAGTGGATCAGAGACTGGGGTTAGTTCTCCTATTATTCATGCCTCTTGGTGTTTGCGGTTTCAGTAAACGGGCAGATTTTCTGATTGAAACTCCCCCCCTGGTTAGAGGCACCTTACTCACAGACTATTGTTTGAACCTTTAAAGAAAAATAGCCTTGTCATAAGCTTCAGTTAACATTACACTATGTATGCAAAATAAGACCCCCGCTGATGTATTTTGAGTGATAAATTATGTTTTTTGATCTTCTGTATTGTACTTCATTCCTGTCTTTGACTTTCTGTTCTCTCTTCCGTGAAAACAATGATCTTTTCTGAAACATGAGATTCCTAAGAAGTTGCAAACAATGTAATCATTAAAAGAAAGATGTAATCACCTATGGTATATAAGACACCAAGTTTCACAGTAAAGTGTGGTCTTTTCCACCATTCATGTTGTCTGTGTTCTTTCTTGTAGATATTTCGCCGACGCCAACCCCCTACTCAGACCCTTAGACTCTGGTGCTTGGGCTGGTCCCCCGCAATGATCAACATATTAGAAATGAAACCTAAAAACCTACACCTAAAAAAAGACTCCTGCAGAACACTTACAGGCCACTAACCTGAATTCAATGACAAAAGACTGAATACCTTTCTCTCTGGTGGGAAGCACCCCAAGAAGGCCCACTCCCACCATTTCTATCCAGTATCATGACCAGAGGCTCTGGCCAATGCAATCAGGCAAGAAAAGGAAATAAAGACCTGCATACAGGAAAGGAGAAAGAGAAAAATGCCTTTATTCACAGATGACACAATGCTATATGTGGAAAATTCTAAGTTCACCAGAAAGATCTACTAGAACTAATAAATGAGATCAGAATGCAGCAGGATCCTCAATCAACGTAGATAATCAATAGTGTTTCCATACCTCATCAGGAACGCACCAAATAGAAATTTAAGAAAACGGTTCCTTTCATGGGTGCCTCAAACAGAACAAAATACTCAGGAAACCTCAACAGAAGGGGTGGCAGCTTCATTCAGTGAAAATAACAAATACTGCCGAGGGACTTGGAGAGCTTTGAAACGCGAGGAAGTGGCCCACGGCCACAGGGTAGGTGCGGGGTAGGCTTCTCCCCAAACCCACCTGCAGGTCTGCGGTTCCCATAAAATCCCAGCGGCCCGTTTCTGCAGAAACAGACACGCTGATCCTGAATTTTATATGGAAATGCGAACGAGCCAAAGCAGCCAAAGCAAAGTGGGAAGCCTTCCATGCCTCAGTCTCCAAACGTACTGTAAACCAAAAGTAATCAAAATACTGCGGGACCTGCATGGAGGTGACCATGCAGATCAACGGGATAGAATTAGGGGTCCAGAAACGAACGTTCACAGCTATGGTTAATTTATCGTCAACGTCGTCGCTCAGACCCTTCAGTGGAGCGGGAACATCTTGCTAGATGATTCGAGACTATCAGACACCCACAGGCAACAAGAAGAACTTAAGCCCTTACCTCGTACGCATGTAAGAACTGATTCCCAACAGGTAAGAGGCGAAACTATAAACGTTTAGAGGACACACAGGCGTATTTGGCGGAGTGCTTGGCTCTGACACCACAATCATGGCACACAAGAGAAAATACCGAAAAACCGGACTTACCGAAATTAAAATAAAAAGTCATCCGTCAGCTGAGGGAACCGTATGTCCAAGGAGGGACCTGCATCAGGGTATGTGGAGAACTATCACAATGGAAGAACAAGAAAAAAGTCAATTAAAATGAACAAAACGTTTAACTAGAGAAAGCACCAAAGAAGAGAACCGAGAACCGTCTGCGAAGCTCACAGCCGATGCTCAGCACCGTCAGTCACCAGGGAAACGCAGATCAAAGCCACAGCGAGGCGCCGGTCACACCCCCTAGACCAGCAGAGCCGGGAAGGATGGTGACGGTGTCCCCAGGGGCCCGGGCGAATGGGACACCCGCACCCCAGTGGAGCATCACACCTACGGGGGGGACGCAGGGACCTGCCAGGTGTCTACTCAAGGGGCCTGAGGACAGATGACCACGCAAGGCCGCCTCTCTGAACGTGGACAGAGCCACCCGCGCTCCGCACCGGCGAGCCTCCGCCCTGAGTGTCACACGTCCCCGCTGTTCGGGTTCCTGCTCCACATTTTCTTTAAAGACTTCTCTCCCGGGGGCGCCGGGGGCCCCTAAACGCGCCTCGGCGAGCATCTGACCCTCTCAGGTCACGATCTCGTGGTTTGTGAGTTTGAGCCCCTGTGCTGACAGCTCGGAGCCGGGAGCTGCTTCAGATTCTGTGTCTCCCTCTCTCTCTGACCCTCCCCCTCCCAAAAAATGAATAAAAACATTTTTAAAATTAAAAAAAATAGACTTCTCTTCTGTGTCGTTTCAGCTTTGCCCCTGCTAACCCTTTGTGTTGAACCCGCACTGAGACTTGGTTTGTTCAAAGGAGGATTTGAACCTTTGAAATTCTGCTCCCAGCGTGTATGTTTGTCAAGGCTCTGACACCTTTTCTTCCCTCTTCCGTTGACTGGTTTATTCAACACTTCTGTTTTTATACAGAATTTTGTTTGCTGTTATTTTCTGAAGTGATGTGGGGAGTGAAGTGGTGACTTTACTGACTCGGCCGTAGCAGCGGATCACAGACCGGTATGTTCGCCAAAGTAACAGCTGCTCTAACAGGAAACGCTCAGAGGCCAGGAATCTGGCACGACGGACACTTACTTCCGCTCACCAACGAACAGACCGGGGCTGCAGGGTGAAGGCACCAGCCCCATGAACCCCAGACTGACAGGGCCTCTGCCAGGGTCCCTGGGCCTCAGCCCCAGAGACCGGAGACCAGGGGAGGGAGGAGGGGGAGCCCTGGAGGCAGGAGACCAAGCCGGGAAGGGGGCCTTCTCCCAGTTCCCACATGCGGGATCAGCCGCGTGGACCCGGGTAAGTGCCGACGGGCCGGCAGCCCCGGTGACGGCTTACGTAGGGTTTTGTAGTCTAAAAACACTCTCTCAATAAATACCCATTCATTTGACAAATAAGTGGCCCAGAGGGAGTTCTAGGTGGTCGGGAGCATCTGGGCACAAAGGAGCATGTCTCCACGGTCCCTGGCGCTCCTTCGTGGAACTGTGCGGCGCCTGACGTCCCCAGAGGCCAGGAGTGCGTCCCAGAGGGAAATCCAACAGCTACGAAACTGCGGACAAGCAGCCACTCTGCAAATGTGGTCCCAAAATCAGTGTCTCCTGGCCACCTGAGCAGGTGCCCTCGCTGCTGAGCGAGCCCCTGGCAGCGGGCGCAGGGCGCTTCCCGCAAGATGCCGAGTCCGAGGCCCACGTGACAAGGCGAAGGGAAGGGGAGGAGGGAGGGCGCTGCAGGCACGGATTGAGCAGTCGACAGGCCGGGCAGCAGGACGCAGCCCAGCCGCAGGTGCGGCTCCCGGCACCCAGGCTGGACTGGTGAGGTCTCTACCACTTTCCCCGCAGCCTGCCGTCTGTCTGCTCCACTTCCTCTCTCCGTTTACAGGCTGAGTGTCCTCCGTGACCCAGGTCCCTACACAAGGGTCCTTTCCTCTCCCCATTCCCCTGCTTCCCCCTCCCTCCTGCAGGCCGAGGTGGGATTTCCCTGCGAACCCTCCACGAGCCTGCTCTCACAGCCCCATCCCACGCCACCGAGGGGCTCCGGGCAGCTCGCTGCCCAATGAGCCTGCACTGCCCTCACGCTGGGGGGGAGTCAGTCTGACAGCACAAAGACCCTGGTGCTGTTGGCAGGCAGTTTCTCGTGCAGGTGGGGACAGAGCTGGGGCTCCCCACGACCCCGCACCCCCTTGCAGGGCACCACGGGAGCTGCCTGGGCCTGGCGCACCCAGTCCCGGCTCTGTGGGCCCGGCTGGGGCGGGAGCCTGTCCTCCTCCTCCTCTCTGCAGCCCCCCCACCCTGCTGCCAGGCTGCCCTGCTGGACTCCGCACACCTAGCACCCAACGAGGGGCCACAGGACCCCCTCCTGCCCTGGGAGGTCCCCAGGCCCCCTCCCTGCTTAGCAACTGCGCCCCCCGAGGGCCAGCGTCCAAATTAGGGAAGGGAACACGTCACCGGTGTCACTGGGGCCGCTGCGGGCAGGCGCTTGCTCTTCAGATGAGGCCCCCGCGGGCGCCCGGTGGCGCTGTCGCTGTCACAGACTCCGCAGCCCACACACCCCGCTGTCTTTAGGAAGAAGGCGCGAGTTCTTTGCACTTCTCCGCCGTGTACCAGAGCTTTAGATGCCGGGTTATATGTGTAATAATCTGATTATTCGGGGGCTAAAGGGAACTGACGCTTAAAACAAGGGAAGAAAAGAAAGCAAAACAAAACCCAAGCTTCCCAACTTTAATTCCATGCAGACTGAATAAATCTGCCCGAGAAATAACGCCTCGATGCCAGAGAAAGGACGGTGAAGAGCTGAGTCTGAGAAACGGTGCCCGCTCCCCAGACACGGGGACACGGGACAGGGGAGGTCGCGGTGTCCCGCTGACCCAGCCGTGAGCAGCAGCAGCAGAAGGAGCCACAGTCCACAGCTGTGGCCCGTGCACATGGCCGTGGCCCATGGGGGCAGGAGGGCTTGGCCTCACCCTCTGGGAGGTTAGTTTCCAAACAGCGGGGAGCAGCGGAAGCAGAACCCAGGCCTGGCCCCCGTGTGCTGTCAGAAGCTGGGGTCCTGGCTGGCCCGCCTCCGGGGGGCCCAGCATCTCCGCGAGGGCTTGTGCGGAGGCCCACAGAACGCCTGCCACGGCTCCGGGGTCAGGGCCCCACGCGCTTCTCGGCAGAGAATCCCGGGCCGGTTTCCTAGTGTGGCAGCCGCCGGCTGAAAGCAAGAAACCGTCTCCTAGGAAAGGGTCATCGAAAATCGGTGCCAGAAGCCCCCCCGCCCCCCCCCCAGCTCTTCTCGCTGTACAGTCTGGGGGCCCCGTGGGGTGCTCGTGGGCCCCCCAGGTGGCACACTCCTCTCGAGCTCCGTGTGGCCCCCGTGGGACTCTCCGCGTGCGCTCTCGGGGGGCCCCGTGGGGTCCTCCGCACGCACCCTGGGACCCCGTGGAACTCTGTGTGCGCTCTGGGAGTCCCCGGGTTGGGTGCTCCACACGCGCTCTAGGACTCCTAGACCCTGTGCGCGCTCTGTGGCCCGTGGGGCACTCGTGTGCTCCGCGGGGCCCCGGGAGACTCTCCGCATGCGCTCTGGGGTCCCAGGAGACTCTCCGCATGCGCTCTGGGGGCCTCGGGAGACTCCGCATGCGCTCTGGGGTCCCGTGGAATTCTGCATGCGCTCTGGGGGCCCCCGGGAGACTCCGCATGCGCTCTGGGGGCCTCGGGAGACTCCGCATGCGCTCTGGGGTCCCGTGGAATTCTGCATGCGCTCTGGGGGCCCCCGGGAGACTCCGCATGCGCTCTGGGGTACCGTGGAATTCTGCATGCGCTCTGGGGGCCCCGGGAGACTCCGCATGCGCTCTGGGGCCCCGGGAGACTCCGCATGCGCTCTGGGGCCCCGGGAGACTCCGCATGCGCTCTGGGGTCCCGTGGAACTCTGCATGCGCTCTGCGCCCCCCCCCCCCCAGAGTCCGCATGCGCTCTGGGGTCCCAGGCTGGCACGCTTCACGCGAGCTCTGAGGCCCTGTCCTCCGCGGCCGCACCCTGCACCCCTGCCCACACCGCCCACACTGCCCGCTTCCCCTGGCACCGATGTGTCCAGCCAGCCTCCAGCCCGACTCCCGCTCCGCGGTTCCTGAACGTCAATAGCTGAGCTCACGTCCAAGCCCGCGGAGGCGATTACACTATGGATTTCCGATGCTCGGCCGCCTGCGTGGGCAGCCGCGGGCTGCAGGGCGCCTCTGCGGACGGACTGTTATTAATGCAAGGCTCAACTTAGAGTCGGCTTTTAGAACTCTTATCTTTAATGAAAAGTGCCTATAAAGAAGTGTCTGAGGGTCGAACCAACTCAGAAATGTGATATTTTGAACAGACATCCGTCACGAGTCCCGTGTCCCCTCTCCTGGGTAATTCTGTGTTTCTGGAAGGTTTCAGGGTCAGGAGCGCCCACTGAGGAGGGGTGGGCAGAGTATTATGAACCTTTCCTTAGTAAAAATCACTGTGGAAAGTAGAAAATTACACTCTGAAAGCTACTGTATTTGCTTCCTGTGAGGAGATAATCATAACCAAAATTAGTGTATTTTATCTTCATGTTTCAGCGTAATTACACAGAGGTAAGGAGAAAATCAAGATTAAAAGCCCTAGAAAGTGTAACTCTACAACTATTAATCCAACCCCACTTTTAATTTCCATATACTCACAAGACTTTTTTATGAAATTACTAGAATTCTCTATTGAGATCTATTTTTATGTGTATTTAAGCAGTTTCTCTACACAATGGCCTTAAAATAATTAGTAATTTCCCGTTTTATATTACGCTTTTCACAAAGAAAACTTCTAAGTGTCCTTGCTTTATAAAATAGGAACATTTTATAAAATACGACGCATTGACCGCCCTACGTCACGTGATTATCGTGCGCTAACGGGCTCTCCTGAAAACAGCTCAGAAAGAGGCAAACGCTCTATAAAAGTGAGGCATTAATGCCGCGTTACCACCAATAATGGCGGCCAATATGCTACCGCTTTCTGGCCTGGTTGGAGGTAGAGCCCCAGGTGCCGCGCTGTCCCTGGAGGTGGGCAGCCGCGTTTTCTGTGGACTTTGCAACCCCGGGTGTCTGGGCTCCGGCCGGGAAGTGGGGGGCTCTCTTCAATCGCCAGCCGGACCGCAGGGTCACGCCCTTACCCGGAGACAGGCGGCTGACCGCTAGCTGCCCCATGGAGCCCGCCGTTTCTGTGCATTGGAGGGTCTGCAAGCTCCTCAGGAAAACATTTCAGTCCATTTGTTTTTTTACTTTAAATTCAAGTTAGTTAACATACTGTGCAATATTGGTTTCAGAAGCAGAATTCAGTGATTCATCACTTGCATATGACACCCAGTGCTGGTCCCAACAAGTGCCCTCCTCAACGCCCACCCCCCATCGAGCGCACCCCCACCCACATCTCTCCAGCAGCCCTCAGTTGGTTCTCTGTTCCAATCGAAATTCAGTCTGTTTTGGAATGCACACGAGCTGCCTTCCATTAGCCAGGAATGTTTCTTTTCTTCAGCCAACTCTACATCCCGCCCTCGGGGAGAACTTCCCGCCCTCCAGGACTCCAGGAGAGCCTGAGACTTCCGGGCAGGGAGGGAAGGCACTGGACGCAGGAGGATCCCGGCGCCCGCGGCAAGCACCCGTGTGCGAGGACCCAGCCGCCGGAGGTGAGGGCCACGCCCACCTGCTCTCTGGACGGAAAGGCACCTGCAAGGGCAGCCAGGAGCCCAGGCCGCCCGACAGCCCCCCTCCGCCATCAGCCAGCTCCCCGGGTCCTCACAGCGGCTGATGCCGGGACAGCCGCTGGCGGGCGCCCAGGGCCCCAGGGCCGAGCCCACGCCGACCTCCAGTTCTAGGAGGCAGAATCCCGCCTGGAGCTCACGCAGCAGCACCTGGTGCCCGAGGGGCGCCTCTGCCCTCCCCCCAGCCCGAGCAGAGCAGAGCCCGGCCCCTCGCCCCGGCGGCTGCGGCCCCGACCCGAGCCCTCTTCTCCCGCCCGGGCCGGTCACGGGCCGTCTGCCTCGGCCCCAGCAGCACCTGGGCCTTTCTCCACCCAGCAGGGGACGGGCCGCTTGTCTTTGGACTTCTGTTGTCCGCTGTATAACCGGAAGGGCCACGTCAGGAGGCAAAATAAGAATGCGCTGGCCTCACTTCACCACGGAAAAACCCAGTTAAAAGACAACCTGAGAGACCAGGCTGGGCACTAGGTCCTTAGGCCCACCCGCCAGGTTCACGGGGACAAAACACGATGCCCGGTGGGCGCAGCCATCCTGTCACCAAGAGGGTAGATTCTCCAATGAAGCAGGTCAACTTTTTCCAGGAGATGAGAGGCAACGGTGGACAAAGAAGTCACTACAAATGCGCCGAGGGCAGAGAGGCGCGTCCCCACCATGGGCGCTGGGCTTGGGCAAGACTGGGCGTCACCTCCTGACGTTACTTACACCGCCCGGAATACGACTCAGCGGTCTGTGCACAGGGACGCGCTCTTCTGTAACTCGTCAGCTCCCCTGGGATGACAATTTATGGTCGTCACCAACACTGATGAAGCCTGAAGAATATGAGATTCGAATTAGAAGACAGAACTGCGTGAACAGTCAGTGCCTCCCGGGAGGAGGGCAGCAGCCACGGGCCATGGCCATGGTCAGACAGCAGAATGTTCGCCAAGAGAATCATGTCTTGATGGTTCAGCACCATTTCCAGAGCTGGTTCTTTCCAGATGCTGGTGCTGGTGGCCGGGCCTCTGCCGCGCCCCCAGCTCCGGGGGTGTGGGGCGGTGTTTCCGAGATTCCCCTGGAAAGGTTTCCTCTGATGCTCACAAAAGCTCAGAAGAGTCTCCTGTCTCTCAAGTGCCACTGAGATGCATGTGGACGAGTCAGCCTCTTGTGAAAGAGCCGCCTAGGGGAGGGGCATGAACCGCCTGCCGCGGCCGGGTCGGGACGGGCCGCAGGGGGACGCAGCCCCAGCAGAGCTGATCCTGGCTCCGTGGGTCCCGGGGAGGAGGCTGGGCCTGAGGCCGCTGACGCCCCGTTACACAGGAGGGAAAATGGAGGCGCTGAAACTGAGTAAATAGGTCCCCGCCGGCAGCCAGCGGACCGGAACGGGGAGTGAGCTCCGTGATCCGTGGGCGGCTCCGCTCTGGCGGGCAGCACGCTCAGCGCCCCCACGGGAGCCCCGGGCTCAGCCCCCGGGAGAAGCAGGCGTGAGACTCAAATACAGGCGCGTGCAAGAAAGAGGCTCACCGCTCTGTCCACACATTAACCGGCCGGGAGGAGCGCCTTCTCCTGATTTATTTAAGGTGCATGTAAGGGGTCTGGAAACAAAACACAGATTGACTCTTGACAAGATTCTTTTTTAAATAAATCCTTTGTTCCTCCAACTTTACCTCTATTCTTCCAGCTGTTGTATTAAAGACTGTTCCCCGTGGGGCGCCTGGGGGGCTCAGTCGGTTGAGCATCCGACTTCAGCTCAGGTCAGGATCTCACAGTTTGTGGGTTCAAGCCCCGCATCAGGCTCTGTGCTGACAGCTCGGAGCCTGGAGCCTGCTTCAGATTCGGTGTCTCCTGTCCCTGCCCCTCCCTCACTTGCACTCTGTCTCTCTCTGTCTCTCAAAAATAAATGAACATTGAAACAATTTTAAAAACCACACATTTCCCAAATAATCAAGTGATCTGCACCAGAAAGCTCTCTCAAGGGGCACACGAGGTCCATCAGCCCGACCCTCGGAAGGCGGGGGCGCACCCCTGCCCAGGGCAGGGGAGGGCTCCTGGGTCCCCGCAGCAGGCACACAGCAGAGCGGAGTGCGGGCTCTGACGGAGGCAGGTCCTCGGGGCGGGCAGCCGCGTGCAGAGGGGACGGGGAGTGGCCTGCGGTCCTCACTGAGTCCTGCGCCCAACGCCCAGCCCTCCCCGGCCTCCCCGGCCTCCAGGACGACACCGTGGTGGCCTCTTTGGCAAGTTCTCTGCTTGCTGTGGAGGAAGATAATGTGCTACATAAATAATGAATTAGATGCGTGTTAACGTGGAATTAGTTCTTGGAACGGTTTGTGGCCGCTGGTGTGACTCCAGGTCACCACGGGCTGTCGGCTCCCAAGGAGGCAGAGACGCATGAGTTTAAGGGGCCAGGCCTGCCCGCGCGCCCCGGGGTTCCCTCACAGGTCCCCCAGTTCTGGGCAGACGTGGCTGGCCGGCAAGAAGCAGTCAAGACGTGAAAATGCCCTTTTTAAGTGGTTTCACCCACGCTTCGTCTACCGCTCCTAGTTCTGTGGAGTTTTTCCGTCGGCCTTTCCGTCCCGTTTTCTCTCCTCTTCCTCCTTCCCGGAAGCCGCCCGCGTTCTGTGACTGTCACTGCGCTTCGCGCAGCCGGGAGACTCCGGGGAGGCCCGTGCCACGGGTGCCGAGCGCCTGAGCCGCAGACCCGGGCGGGACGGAGCCCGGCCATGGGCCGGCACGCGGCGTCCAGAGGTGGCCCGTCCAGCGGGGGGTCGGTTACCCTGACGCGCTCTCTTCTCACCCCAACAGCCTGGCCAAGAGGGCCCTCGACCTCCCTCGCAGTCCCGCAGCGACAGCTGTCCGGAAGCCGCCCGTCCCGGGTCCTGGATCCTGAGACGTCCCAGGGCCCCGCTCCAGGAGAGGGCTGTCCGCGCGCCAAGCCGTCACCGATGGCTGGAAGCGTGTGGAAAGAATTCCAGAATCCCTGCCACGCTCCAATTTTAGACCCGACTTCTCTCCCGTGTCTGGGAAAACTGCCCTGCGAGCGATTCCCACTCCTCCCGCCGAGCCCCCACCTCCCCTGAAGCCGGCACTGCGTCCGGCCCCCCACCACTCCCGGCCCCCAGCGCCCGGCCCCGGGCCCCCGAGCTGCCCACACTCCTGGGCTCCTAGGAGGGCGGTCCTGGCACTGGGAGGATCCCCAGGGCTCCAGCGCCCACGGCTCCAGCACGGGGTCTGCGAGAGTCCCTGCAGGTCTGGGGACACAAGTGCCCCCGAGCAAAAGGCCGCTGCCAGCACCGGGGCAGGACTGCCTGCTGGGGCCCCCTGTGCCACCTCCCAGCTGCACCCTGCTCTGACCGGGGCAGACCCCCTGCCTTCCAGACGCCGGGCTCCTGGGGGCAGACAGGCCGGGTCACCACACCAGGAGGAGCTTGGGGCAAATCCAGCTGAATCTGAACCCCCCGAGGCCGCACGTGTGTGTATTTTATTGGGGTAGAAGCGCCTCCCAGACCCCCGCCACCTCAGCGAGTTCTAAGTGCGTTTGCAGTGTCGCTGGGCACAGACGCAGTGCTGGGTGGCCGGTGTCCCGACCTGAATCTCCGTGAGTAACGGGCACCCCTGGCCCCCTGCAGACCGCCATTCCACTCACCCCTCTGTGGCCTTGACCGTTTGAGGAACCTCATGGAGGTGGGATCACACGGTGTCGTCCTCTGTGACTGTCCCCAATCAGGACGCCCAGGAGCGAAGTGCACCAATTATTTCAAAGTCCAAACGCTCCACCCTGGGAGCCCCTCCCCCACGTCCTCTGAGCTGGGTCCTGGCCCCGGGGATGCCCTCGTGACCTTGATGGGGTGGCTCCGGTCCACACAGCTCTCTGGGTCCACACTGGTCTCCACGGCATGGGAGTAATTTTGACCCTCTGCCGCTCTGCAGCCGCCTGGCTCACCCAGGGCCCTGTGACTCCTGCCGTCCTCCTGGAGCCATGCCCCTTCCAGGGCCTGGGGTGCTCAGGCCATCTGTGTCCTCAGTCCTCACCGCCCCGAGTCCATACAGACACACACACACACACACACACACACACACACATGGGTGCACACACGTGAGCACATGCACACACATGCACACACTCACACATACCTGCATGTTCACACACCCACGCCTACATGTGCACACACTCACACACATGCTCACACATCTGCACATGCACACACTCACGCATAGGCCTTCATGTGCACACACTCACGCCTGCACGTGCACACACGCACACCTGGCTCTGACGGAGGCTGGCGGTCCAGGGGGCAGGTTGTCAGCGCACCCGCCTGTCCCGTGTCCTGGCCTCTGTCATCTGCTCCCGGTGGCGGCCGATCCCGGGGGTGGAGCCAGGTCCGCCGTGCGTGCCCACCCCCCCCCCCGCCCCGTGAGGGCCGTCTGGTGTCCGGGAAGCCCTGTCTCGCCGTCACCCCTGGTTTCTGAGACGCCCGTCTGGCCATAGAATCCAACGTGCCATTACTATCTTGGAAGTAAAAAGCTGAAAATTGACTTTTCCTTGCATTATTGCCTTAAAGATTTTTGCAGCGATAACAAATACCTTGGACTAAATGAGGAAAGGTCAAGTTAAAGAAAATGGGAAAAGAACAAGTCAATAACATTTCTCAAAGCAGAAGTTCCCTGATCCAACCCGCAGGGACGGACCAGGCGTGGAGGCCCGGGGCAGGGGTGCGGCTGGCCGGGGAGGGGCACGAGGCACCTTCAGGGGACAGACGGCTTCCCCGTCTCGACTGTGGTTCCGCAGGGAGTGCGGCACCCAGTTCGAGCCCCAGGCGGGGGCATTCACCGCACATGAGCTCGACCTCAGTAACGTGTCCGGTTCCTCCCCGACTGACGGGAGCCTCGAGGAGGCGGGAGTCCCGAGCCTCCCACGCACGCATGGGGCAGGAGGCACGTCCACTCCTGGCGGGGTCCCCCCCGCCCCTCCTCGGGTACCGTGTCCCCAGGGCGGTCGGAGCTGGAGCACCAGGGAGCCAGGCTGTCTGAGGCGAAGCCCCCGCCCCCTCACCACAAGGGGCCTCCCTGAACGACAGGACCCCAGTTCCAGGCTCTGACCCACTTTCACGTCTCGTGGACTCCCCCCCAGAAGGGAACGCCGTGCTGGGAGAGAAGGCGTGTTAGAGGAATTGCAAAATGGCCAAAAGGGTCCACATACTTGGCCATGTGACTTCACGGCTCCTGCCCCTCAAAGGTGCCTTTTGTCCCCACCCTTTCAAGCCCACTCGCCCTGTGACCGAGTCCGGGACAGCCGGCTGGAGGGTGGGACACAGCCGGGTAGAGGCGAGTTGTCCAGCTGTGCCAGGGACCCGTCCCCAGTCACCACCCGTGGCTCCGGAGCACGTGCCGCCAAGCCCAAACCAAACCACCGGCCCACGGAAGTCAGACAGCGAGCTGGGGATGGCCGTTACACAGCAGCAGCTCACACGTGCAGGGGCCGAGTAGCCCCGGACTGAGTGCACCAGGGGTCTCCCCTGAGTCAGCACCTCCTCCCACGGGAGTTCACAGCGGTCCTGCTCCTGCTGCGCTCCCCCGGGCTGTGCTCTGATGGAAACAGTGGTCTGGTTCTCCCGCCAAGCATCTCTCACATCAGGCAGCCGTGCTTGTGATGCCCGACCTCGTGACGCTCCTCAAAGAGAAGGTAGCTTTGGGCCAACCACTCGGGGAGCAGGGGAGTCCTAAGATGCAACCCTAAAATACTCGGCTTTCTTCCACGTCCCCAGTGGCACGGCCGGGGGAGGCAAGAGGCGGTCTCCCCCCTCACCCGTCTGCACCCTGCCTGTCGGTGCTCCCAGAGGGGCCAGGCTCCCTCCTGGTTACAGACAGACAGGAGGACCAAGGACGGGTCTCCACAGAGCCGCCTGCCCTGGTGACCCGCAGACCAGAGCTGGGCACAGGACAGACCCTCACGGCTGGACACGTGAGGCCCGTGCTGCACGGCGCGGCCAATTCCTGAGCTCCGAGTGCTTGCCGCCAGAGGCCCCGTTCACGCCGCCCACACGTGCAGAACTGTGAGCCCAGCGTGCCCGTGTGCCTCCGAGTGTGCGCTCGGTGCTCTGGGCACAGAGTTCTGCCGCCCTGCTCACGTCGGCTTTCCGTCAGATCCGGGGTCCCCGGGCCTGCTCCCTGCTCGGCCACGGCTCCGTGCCCATGTCTCCGCAGCATCTCCGTCATGGGAAACCAGCCCCACGTCCGCCAGTCCCACGAGTCCCTCGTGTCTGTCCACCTTCCTGGGCCCACCTCCCAGCTCCCGTGGCCTGACCCCAACTGTCTTCTCCAAACCCTCTTTAAGTTTTGTCTCAATTTTGTATTTTCTCCTCAGAAATAATCCCATCAAGTTTTATTCTTGTCCTGCTGTCCCTTCTCCGTGCAGAAGCTGGCCCACCCGCTGACGGACCTGCACGCTGTCCCCAGACAGAGGGCTCCTGAGGCTACAGACACCAGCCCCCACATGGCCTCGCCACGCTGTCGGACCACGGGACTGAGACCCGCAGCCCTGCTGTCCGTGCTCCCTGGAGTGACCCTAGGTGAAGCCTGAGCAGCCTGTGTCCCCAAGGCACAGCGGACATCAGGTGACTCATCGTGACTGTCGGCGTGGAGACGTGAGTGGTGCAGACTGGTGGCCAACCCCATGGGCGGGGCCTCCAGAAGGGTGGCACCAGCGAGATGTGGCCGCTGGTGCCCGGACGTTGTCCCCACGTGTCCCCTGAGCTTAGACCCCGGGTGAGGCTGGATGGCAGGGACGTCCACCCAGGGCACTGAAGGGGCAGCCAGACCTGCGCCAGGCTCCCGGGCCCCCTGTGACCAGCTACCTGCTCCTTTCTTTCTACCGAAAACCCCCGAGGACACGCCGCCGCCCACCGCCCCAGCCTGGCCACGGCGGGTCAAGGCTCATGGACATGGAAACACCTGCTGGACCTCGGGCGACGAGGTCAACACCGAGGTCTGGACACCATCTTAAAAGTACAACAATTACCTGAATACATCGTATAATTTGAAATATTGTTTTGGAGAAATGCCCGTCCTGCTATCTACCCGTGTGGCTTTGTTTCTGCGCCTGCAGGTGGAACTTCCCAGGCTCGCGGCCGCCCGGAGCGGGTCCCCTTCCCGGTCCAGCACATTCCATCTACCGACACACGCACGCCCTTTGGCCAACACCCTCTTGGAGCTCCGCGCCCACCCGCGTGCACGCCGGTGTGAAATGAGTCCACAGCCACGCATGAGCGCGGGCGCAGGTCGTGCGGACGGCAGGCGGAGCTGCTGCCACCTCCTGGGCCCTCGCCTCGTCTTCCAGAGCTCCTGCTTGCCGTGGGAATGTTCCAGAATCACCGTTGGTCTGGAAAGGTTCAAGAAAACCCTCCAGTTCGGCAGGCTGCTGTGCCAGACAGGGAAGGGGCCGAAGAAGGGGCGGGAACTCCTTCGCCCAGGAGGTGCCTCCCTGGGTTACAAAGCGTCAGGTCCAAATTCAGGGTCGAGCACGGAAACCACAGAGGATGTGCTTTTGTTTGATCCTCTGCGCTCCTCACTTCCATGGGGTGGGACCAGCAGCGACTCGGTTTATTCGACAGGACGTCACACGTTTAAAAGGGGAGGAGCGCCGGGTCACGACTCCGCCAGGAGCCGCGGGGCCCAATTTGCTCCTTGGGCCGCGGGCGCGCGTCCTGACAGCCGGCAAGCCACCCCGGTGTCTTTGTTATTAATCCGGAAATTGCATGTTTAGACCCGATACTGAGGCTGCATCAGTCCCCGTTTCTCCCTGAGGAATTTCTTTCCCTGAAAATCGAGCCACCTTCCCGCTGCTGCTGGGAGGTGCGCAGCCAACCCGGGGCGCTCCGTCCTTGGCCGCGTCCTTCTGTGCTGGCGCGCGGTGGGGACGGGGCGGTGTCGGCACGCCCCCCCCCCCCCGCAGATGGCCCCTCCAGGAAGGACGGGCGGCGACCCTGCTGGGCCTCCGGAAGACAGATTGTGGGGCTGAAGGCTGACGGAGCGGCCATGGGGCCCGTGAGGACGGCTGTGCCCAGGGCGGCGGCGTCCTTGCCTCCCCTCCAGGTGGAGGCCAGTCCTGAACCACAGGACAAGGTCGACCGACCGAGGCACCTGCCGGACACGCCCCCCACCCCACCCCCTGCGTTACTCAGCCTCCTTCATCTTCGGAGAGAAAGCCGTGGGTGCCCACGACCGCTGGTTCTGGGGCGCTGTCCGACCCCCCATGCAGCGGGGAACCTGCGGGCTCGGAGAAAGCGGAGCCTCAATGGGCCATGCTCTTCTGAGTGTCTCCACCGCCGGCCCCTCTCAGCAGGGAGCACTGTGGGGCTGACGCAAGGAAGACCTCAGGCTGCTGGCCGGGGCCCCGGGGACCGGCTCCTGGTCTCACTCGGCCACTCGTGACACGGATGCCGGTGAACGCACACTGTGTGCTACCAGGGTGGGCTCTGCCTTCGAGAAGTATCGTGTGCTCACTGGTGTGCCTTTTCTTCCCCCGGCCACTCCAGACGCTGTGCCCGGGCTTGCAGGGGTGCAGGCCTAGGGGGGCTGGGCAGTGGCTTTAGGTCACCGGCTTCAGAAAACGCAAATGCCGCACTAAGGGGACGGGTGACCGAGAAGCGACAGCCCGAGTGTGCGGGGCCAGAGCACCTGCCGCCCGAGCTGTGTCCTGGCGCCCGGTGCCCGGCGAGCGGGCCCCATGCACAGCTGGGCACCAGCAAGAACCCCACCTCTGGGTGCAGATGGGTCAGAAGAGAGTGCGGAAAGGGCTCGGACATGCTGTAGCGCGTACAAACCCGTCCGGGGGGACTGGGCATCGGAGGCCCTTGGCCAACACTGGTTTGTAGTTGCATGAATGCGTTTCAATTAATACTGCCTTAAACGCTGCCCATTTATTTACAGTGCGGTCATTAACCCATGTGGTGTGCAGAGTGGCTCCAGTTTCCAGAGATAATGCAGACAATTAACACAGTGTAACCGTTCTGGGCGTCCCCTCGGGCTCCTGCTCACGTCGACAGCAGTAAAACCGTTTCCTGTCATTACTTAAATGATGAGAACCGATGTTCAGAAGCATTTCTTTAATGTTAGGAAATTACTCGCTTGTGCGGGACCTTGAAACTCTGCAGAAAGATATTTAAATTTCCTCCACTGGAACCCAGAAAGCTGGCTCAGGTTCTAGACATTCTAATGGGCTTTCAAAATGGGTTTTTAAAAAGTCATGCAGTCATCAATAAACACCCTGCTTTGTTAGACGGCAGTCTTCCCTAATTCGCCTCCAGGCCCTGGTCCTTGGCCACGCATTTCAAGTGGGCCAAGAGTTATCTGCTTTTGCGATTAAAACAAAAAAAAAGCCCAGCCGTGGACCACCTCCCGCTGCTGCCAGATCTGGGAACAAGGGGCGGTAACTCCACCCCCAAGTGACCCCGCCCCCAGCCTTCCGTCAGAGGACGTGCAGTGCAGGCAGGGCGACCTGATTCAACTCCAAAAACTGAAAGACAAAATTAAAAATGTACAATAAAGATGTGGGAAAAGAAAACTTCAGAAGACCAGTGCGGACAAGAGGAGGGCCTCTGTGGCTCCTGGGAGAAGTAAAACGACAATAAAACAGACAGCGGGAAAGGCGTGCATTCTACACCGGAACGGCCTCCTGGAGCGATGCGGGAGCCTAGAATTTGAATTCCCTTGAGAGCAGAGACATGTGCCAGGAAATATTGCAGAAACTGTTCTAAACGCAAGGAGAAGCAGACAGACCCACAATATCTAGGGGACCCACTTACACAACTTTAGGAATCCACAGCCAAGTATCCAAAACAAGGAGGATCTTAATATAAATCTGACAAGCTTGACCTGGTAGATAAAACCGTCTCCTGCTGGAGCACAGAGATGAGTTCTGACCCCTGCAGGGCGCCTGCTCGCAGACACGCACACGGAAGCCCGGAGCGGACACGGCCAGCAGTGACCAAGCGGCGGTGCATCTGTGCCGTCAGACCCACGCCGCCGCCGCCCCTGACAGTGGTCCCAACCACACAGTGAGGCAGGCGTCGAGGGGGACTGTCACGTGGACGGTGGCCGTGTAGTGAGTCCAGGCGCGGAGGCTCTCGGGCCACCTCCGGGGAACCTGCAGGGAAGTCGGGGCTTGCACACCCAGAGAGCCCACCGAGGAGGGGAGGGGGGCAGAGTGCAGAGTGTGCGCGCCCAGCCCCGGAGTGAGGGCCGCCAGGACGCAGCTTAAACTCCGGGGACTCTGTCCTGCGAACGCCTGCCCGTGTGATGCAGGCGGGAGGGCGTTGTCGGCTGGAGATGAGACGGGCCGCGTGGGGACGCTCTTGGCCGGCTCGCCCTCGGCCCAGAGTTCTGTCCCGGCCACAGACCGAGGAAGAAACAAGGAGGGAGTCAGGAAAACCTGCGGTAACGGCAGAGCGACAGCTCTCAGGTCAGGAGACTTGACGGTTCTCGAGGAAATCCACAAGGCAAAACCTACACCCTGCGGGTGTGGACCCCGAGGGACCACACAGACTCCCCTGGGCCCTCTGTGGCCGGAGGCGGGCTCCTAGGTGTAGCCCGGGGATCAGGACAATCCACTCCTTTCCATGCGGACGTTCTCCGTAGTTTCTTTGAGCAACGCGTTCTCCTGGTCGGAGCCCCCAGCGCGGGGCTGAGGGGGACGCTGAGAAAGGACACGGCCCCGGCCTCACAGGGACGGACTCGGGCCGTCACCGCTGAGCGCGTCTCCGGCCACAGCGGCTGCTGCTCTCAGCGTTCCGTAACGGAGATGCCCTCCGGGCCTGCCCCCTCTGTGGAGCATTTTTACCGCAGATTCAATGTATTTCATGCGAATAAGGCTTTTCAGGAGATCTATCTCTTCTTGAGTCAGTTCTGGTCTTTCTGTCTTTCAGGGAGTACGTCCGTTTTATCTTCATCTTTAAATTTATTGGCAGGGGCGCCTGGGTGGCCCAGTCCATTAGGTGTCCAACTCTGGATGTCGGCTCAGGTCGTGATCTCACGGTTTGTGAGTCCAAGCCCGGAGTCAGGCTCTGCCCTGTCGGTGCGGAACCTGCTTAGAGTTCTCTCCCTCGCTCCCTCTCTGCCTGGTCCTCCCTCGCTTGCTCTCTCTCTTAATAAATTAATAATAAATAAATACATAAATACATAAATAATTTTTAGAACTTTAAAAAATAAAACAAATTTACTGGCGTAACATGTATTCAAACTATTTCCTTGTTATCATTGGAATGTCAGTAACATCTGTCCTAATGCCGTTTCCATCCTTTCTGATACTGGCGCGTTTTCTCCCTCGGCTCCCCCCTGAGTGAGTCGAGGTTTCTCACTCTTACTCATCTTCTCAGAGCCGGCTTTGAGCCTCACCGCTTTCGCTGACACTTTCTGCTCCCTCCGAGGTGCTGATCTCTGCTCCGATGCTGACTACAGGCACAGCCCACTTACCTGTGTTTTGCTTACGACCCTTCACCTGGACTGTGCATTTTACAAGCTGAAGGTTTGCACATCAGCCGAGTCTATCAGCACCTTTTCCAACAGTATTTGCTCACTTTCTGTCTCTGTGTCACATTTTTGTAATTCTCTCAATATTTCGAACTTCTTATTTTTCTATTTGTTATGGTGATCTGTGACCCATGACTACAACTTGCTGAAAGATCAGATGAGGATTAGCTTTTTTTAGCAATAAAGTATTTTTTTAATTAAGGTGGGTACATTTTCTAGACATGATGCTATTTTTTATAGATGCAGTGTAGCTTGAACACAACTTTCATGTCCACTAAAGACCGAAACACTTACTGACTGGCTTTACTGTGACCCTCGCCCCCTGGTCGTGCCCTGGAAGAGGCGGCAGGATCTCGAAGATGCGTCTCTTTCTTCTCTTGCCTTGGGTTTCATTTGCTCCTGTTTTCTAAAGTGTAATCTGACGTCATGGACTTGAAACTTTTCTTCTTTTCTAACAATTTGGGAATTCAGCGCTATAAAATTTCCTGTAGATGCACCTTAAAAATGGTGCGAAGCTGTGATTTTGGTTTTGTTCATTTCTAATCCCTTCTAATTTCTCTTTTGGTTTCTTAACTGACCCATGAATTATCTAGGAGTCTTACTGTCTAATTTCCAAATACCTAGAGATATTCTGGATATCCTTTTGCTGATTCTAGGTAGATTTCACTGCAGTCAGAACACACACTTTGATTATATGTTTTGTTATGTTAATGGCGTGGCTGGAGGTCAGGATGTGGGCTGGTCCCCAGGAGAGTCAGCCCTGTGACTCCAGGCCAGGAACTTTCAGTCCCCACCCCCACCTGTGGGGGTAGAGAGGGGCTAGGGCTGAGTCAATGTCCAATGACTTCAATGTTCATAGAAAACGTACGTGTGTTCTATCAGTGTAAGTCACACAATAGAGCTAACAGCATCCTACTTTTACGTCACCACGTAAGTCACTGCGGTGTCTGGGTCACCCCCACGCTCACAGTGACCCCCTGACTCCACGCTGAGCAAGCGCTCTCTTCCTCATGAGCCTAACGCAGCAGCATCTCTTCTTTCCAAGGTGGGGGACCCACTTCAATCCATGACCACGATGCTGTGTTAGAGGAGTTTAAATAATGTGTGTATTTTATAGAAACACAACTAAATGGAGTCCATTCTGTCAGGGACAGGATGGCGACAGCGCACAGAGGAAGGAGCTGAACCCTCCGGGAAGTTCCGGCGGCTCTCGGAAACCGCAGAGGACACCAGCGAGCCCCCCAAGTGCCGCCTCTGGGCTTCATGCTCCCCTGACTCAGCTACCGCGATCCAGGTCGGAAAGACCACTAGGCAATCAATCATCCGGAGAAACCCAGTAACTTCCCCGTTTACCCCATAAAAACCCCCGAGTCTGTGAGCAGCTCAGAGCTCATACCCCCACCGCCGAGCGTCCCGGCCGGCAGGGCAGAGCTTTCCAACAAACTCATCTTTCTGCCTTGTCTTAGTCAACCTGCGCAGTCTGGTTTTTGACAACTTCTTTTTTTTTTTTTAATGTTTTATTTATTTTTGATACAGAGAGAGACAGAGCATGAGAGGGGGAGGGGCAGAGAGAGGGAGACACAGAACTGGAAGCAGGCTCCAGGCTCCGAGCTAACTGTCAGCACAGAGCCTGACGCGGGGCTCGAACCCACGAATGTGAGATCTGACCTGAGCCGAAGTCGGAGGCTTAACCGACTGAGCCACCCAGGCACCCCTGGTTTTTGACAATTTCAATAAAACTGTTATTTTTTTAAATACTCATTATCTTATTAAAACATTCACCATTTT
Source organism: Mungos mungo (assembly GCA_004023785.1). NCBI lineage: Eukaryota > Metazoa > Chordata > Mammalia > Carnivora > Herpestidae > Mungos > Mungos mungo. The sequence goes on along the minus strand of PISW01004436.1, from coordinate 110,602 downwards.
ATTTTATTAAAACATTGAACACCCACTCCAATCGTAGAAATCAGTCAGGTTGTTTTCTGTAAAAGCATCTCTTTACAGAAGGACTTTTCTCTACTGACAGCCACAGAAAAAGCACTGACCGGTTTGGTGCAAAAGGGAGAGTCCAGAGCGGGCCGTGGGGGGTGAGCAGCCACCAGCGGGCGGGCGGCTGAGAGACAGATGCCGTACATTCAGTGGAGGACCCCAGAGCCGCCCGAGGACAGGGGTGCGGACATCACAAACCTGCCCGCTGCCCCGCTGCCAGCGTCACTGACACAGCCCACGACATACCTGATTCGTGGCCCCGGAGGAACCCTCAGAGCATGAGGAAAACTAACAGCGTCGATGGGGAAGTCCCTGCGGACGACTGGCCCACCACGCGGAGGGCAGGAGACAGAGCCCCGTGCTCGGACCTCTGCTGCCCCACAGGGTGAGCCGGGCGTCTGCCTGATGGCCCGTCCGGCTGCGTGTGCCCCCTCCCCGGCGCCTCAGAACCCTGGACGTGGCTCAGGACACAGCCCACACCAAGCCCGTGTGCACGCGCGTTCGGGAGGTGAAAGGGGAAGGACCCATTACACGGTGCCCCCCTAGACCGGCAGTTCAGCCGACATTAGGCCCATCTGTGGCCGTGGCTGGACGCCGGCTGCTGTCGGCAAGGCGATCACAGCACACGGGGAGTGTGTCCACGGCGTTCCCACCCGAGCTGGGGGTCGGGCTTGGCCCCTCAGTCAGGGCCGTGTCAGAAGCACACGCTGGGAGCTCTCTGCACTCTCCGTGCGCAGCTTTCCTGCCCGGACGGCTGCAGACCCGAGAACCCTGTCCCGGAAGCCCTCCACGGCCGCGCCCACCGGAAACTGCTCCGCGCGGCCGCCCCCACGCAGGGAGTCCGGTGCTTTCCGCGTCCCCCCTGCTGATCCCCCAACTTGAGAAATCTCTATTTCTGTTTCATCATATTAAAACCATTAATTGCAGAAAACGTAATCTTTTTTTTCTATAATATATCATATTTATTTTTTATAATATTCTGAAATGCTGGTAAAGAGCTGAAGCTCAACAAATTATATCTCAAATTTTAAATTGAAATTACACTTGTTAATTGTTAACTGTTGCTAGAACACAGTTTTCTCTAACTTTCCAAAATCACATTAAGAAATATAACAAATCACCTGTATCTTACATGCAATACACTAGAAATGGGTCTGAGATCTTTAAGGGATCTGACAACGTGAATGTAACGGAGATTTGAGTTTTCCCTGAAATGTGTTTTATTGGTGCTTCCCACTCGTGTTCGTGTCTACACGGCCTGTTCTTCAACTGAGCCCTTACCCCGGTGCTGGTGGGGCGTGGGGCTGCCGCACACGAGAAGACACCCCTGAGGGCGGTCCACCCTGGGACATCGCCCTGCCCCGGTTGACCGTCCCTCCTGCAACAGCTGAAAGCCGGGATCAGGGACAAGAAATCAAAGCCGTGGCTGTGCAGGGCTGGGGCCGAGAGGGCGCGCTCGTCCCGCGCCGCGGCCGCACAGACCACGTTGCGGGGTCGTGTCTGCTGCGCTCGGCGCCCTCGCGGCCGGGGTCGAGTCTACTTGCAACGCGCAGCCAGGACTGTCTTTGCCTCATCCCGGCAGCGGCCGCCTGAATAGCGACATGAAGTGGACACCCAGCCAACATATGCGACCGAGCAAGGCTTCGCCCTGAAGGTACCAGGTGGCACCCTGTGAAAAGAGGGGTTGACAGAATTTGGCTGCAGACAAAGTCGGATTCTCCTGCCCTGGACAAAAGACCCGTGAATGTAATTCCATTGTCTTTAGTGTATGATCTAGAACAATTTCGAGCGAAACCCCTGTTTTAAAAGGGTTCTGGTTCTCTGGATGTGCTCCCTCTTCTATCAAACCAGAGGTTCTTGAGGGAAATACTCACATTTTGCTTTGTTTTTCTTCCCAACGTTGGTTAATATATTGTTGATGATACATAAATTTTTATGAATAAGCAAAATAATGGAAGAATGGAGACATTGGTCTCTTTAAAATGTCGTATTTATTAATGTTAGTAAGCTTAGACATTTTAAGATAAATCAAAATAAACAAGTCTTTTTCCTCATTAAAATAGTCGATAGAATAAAATATTTTTAAACCTGCCGTAACTCCCAACCCCAAGGAAATCAAAGGCTCACTTCGCACGTGATAGCAGTTCGGAACGTGGGTTGCTAAATGTTTCAACACAGTGCTTGATCTCTTTGCATTGTTCTTTTATCTCAAATTTAAGTTTTCTGACTGCGCAAGTAAAGGCTCCATCAGCGTTTGCTAAGTGAGCGGTGACAACACCCTGTCTGTCACCGATGGACGAAGGCGAGGTCGACATTTGAAACCACCCATAACCACATAGAACTAATGTCATCTTTTCCTTTTCAGGCTTTGCTGACGTATATACTATTTTAAAAGTTGCTATTACAGAATATATGCAACTCTGCACCTGTTTCTTTTTTCTGAACATAATTACTACGCTTTGCTACACGTTCATCATCATCTTTAAAGTGCCCACAGGGTGTTCTCAGAGCACGCTGCTGCCATGTGTGCTCACGTGTCGTTGCTGGGTATTTAGGCTGTTTCTGGTCGGTCACCGTCCAAAATAACACCCCAGTTAATAGTTTCGTACATGGGGGGTTGTTACATCAGTCTTCTGCAAAATTCACATAGAGCTACACTTACCATGTTAGCCATCTTACCGCGTAGAGTTCAGTGGTTTTTGGTACATTCACAATGCAGTCAACCATCCCTCCATCTAATCCCAGGGCACGTGTTGCCCCGAAGAGGAACCCCATGTCCTGTAATCAGCCGCCCCTCGTTTCCCTGAGCCCCAGACCCTCACAGCCACACAACCGCTCTTCTGCCTCTAAGGGGTCACCTTTCTAGGACGTTTCTGTAAGTGGAACCGCACAGTCTGTGCCCTCTCGTCTCGGTCCTTTCCCTTAGCACGACGTTCTCAGGGTTCATCCGAGTTGCAGCAGGTGTCAGTGCTTCATCCTTCCTGTGGCCCAGTAATACTTCACTGTGCGTAGAGACCATAGATCACCTCCTGTTGATCCTTTCATCTTCTGATGGATATTTGAGGAGTTTCCACCTTTTGTCTGTGTGAGTAATGCTTACACACACACACACACACACACATACACAGTGTGGAATTGCTGGATGATATGTCCATCCTATGTTTAACTTGATATGATAATAATGTCATAAGGATTGATACCTCTCATTATAAATTTGCCCCAATCCATAGCCTATACCCAGCAACGTTTGTTGATAGAAACATCATATTGCCTTTGCTCCTTTGCCAATGATCTGTTGGCTACATTTATGGGAGTCTGTCTCTGGGTCTCCGTCTGTTCTGTTGCCAGACTTGTCCTTTCTGTCACCAATAAGACGCTGTCCTGATTACTATAGCTCTACGGTAAGTCTTGAAGTCCAGTAATGTCTCAGTGCTACTCTGTTCTTCTCTTTCAACATTGTGCTGGCTTCTCTGGGTTTTTGCCTCTCCATATTAACTTTAGAATCAGGTCATCAATATACATAAAATAATTTCTGGGATTATAATTTGTGTTACATTGAATCTATAAATCAAGTTGAGCCAAACCAATGACAATACTGACTTTCCCTATCCATGAACGTGGGACACCCCTCTGTTTACTTAGTTCTTCATTTCCATTCACAGGAGATTTGTAGTTTTCCTTGTATACGTCTTGTACATACTTGTTAGATTTATATCCAAGTATTCATTTTGGGGAATGCTGATGTTACGGATATCACATCCCTAGTTCGTTGTAGGTGTATATGAAAGCAATTGACGTTTGTAGATTAACCTCATTCTGTAGCCTTGCTGTGATCACTTATAAAGTCCAAACGTTTTGTGGTGTTGATTCTCTCCAGATTTCCTACACAAATGATCGTATCATCTGCAAACAATGGTAGTTTTATTTCTTCCTTCCCAATCTGTATATCTTTTCTATACCTTTGTTCTTTTTTTCAAGATTATTTTGATTATTATTTTCAAGATGATTTCGGTTCCTTGCAATTCAATGTGCATCTTAGGATCAGGATTTTTATTTATGAAAAAACAAGGCCACTGGGATTTTCATAGGGAGTGACCTGATTGTATTTGAGAACGTTGTCATCTCTACAATATTTAGTCTTCCAGTTCATGAGCAAGACATGTCTTCCATTTATTTAGTTCTTTTAAAAAATGTCAACACTGTGATTGTGATTTTTGGTATACAAGTCTTGCATCTTTTAGCTAAATTTATTCCTAAGTATTTCATTCCTTATTGATGCTATTGCAAATATAACTCTGTTTATCATTTCATTTCTGAATTGTCCACTGTTTATGAATAGAAATACGGCTGGTTTGTGTAAGTTGATCTTATATCCTGCAACTTTGCGGACTCGTTTATTAGCTCCAATGGCTTTTTTTGTGTGTGTGGACTATCAGAGTTTCTAGAAGACTATGTGCTCCATGAGTAGATAGAATTTTGCTTCTCCTTTCCGGTGTGGGCGCCTGTGTCTTCTCCTTACCCAATTACCCAGCTAGAACTTGCAGTACAAAGTTGAAGAGAAGCAGCGGAAATAGGCATCTTTATCTTGTTTTTGACCTGAGAAGTTAAAATTTCAGGCTTCCCCACCGAGTACACGGTGAGCCGCGGGGCGTCACCGAGACTCTATTCTAGCTAGTGGAGGAAGCGTCCGCCTAGTTCCAGTTTCTTGGGTGTTTTTTTTCTCTTGTGAAGAGGTTGGATTTTGTCAAATGCTTTTTCTGCACCAACTGAAATTATATTTTCCCCCTTCATTTTATTAAGATGATGCATTACATATGGAATTTTTGTGTATTGAAACCCCCTTGTGTTGGTGGGACAAGTCCCATTTAGTCACGGTGTTTACTCCTCCTAATAAGCCGCTGGACTTGGGGTCTGGAGTTTTGTTGAGGATTTTGTATCTGTACTCAAAAGGTTACAGATCTGTCGTTTTCCTTTCATCTGATGCCTTCGTCTGACTTTGGTACCACAGTAATGGTGGGTGTGTAGGAGTTAGATACTGTTCTCTTTTGTCATCTTTTGAAAATATTTGAAGTTGAATGGTGTTCATTTATTCTTTAAACATTTGATGGAATTCAACAGTAATGCCACCTGGTCCAGGGGTTTTATTCACAGGGAGGTTTTTTTAGTATTGATTCAGTCTCTTCATTTGTTGTAGATCTATTAAGATTTACTCCTCCTGGGCACCTGGGAGGCTTGGTTGGTTAAGCGTCCAACTTCAGCTCCGGTCATGATCTCAAGGTCTGTGAGTTCGAGGCCCATGTTGGGCTCTGTGCTGACAGCTCAGAGCCCCGAGCCTGCTTTAGGTTCTGTGTCTCCCTCTCTCTCTGCCCCTCCCCTGTTCATGCTATCTCTCTCTGTCTGTCTGTCTGTCTGTCTCTCTCAAAAATAAATAAACATTAAAAAAGTTTTTTAAAGATTTACTCTTTCTTCCTAAGTCACTTTTGGTACCATGTGTGTCTCGAAGAATTTGTCCATTTTTTTAGGTTCGCTACTTTGTTTGCGTAACACTGCTCATAGTCTTGTCTTGTAATTATTCTTATTTCTATAGAGTCGGTAATTCCCTTGCTTCCCTTCCTGATTTAGTAAGTAGAGCCGTCCCTAGTTGTTTTCTTGGTTAGTCCAACCACAAGTTTGTCACGATGTTTATCCTTTTAAGGAAAAAGTCTTGTTCTCATTGATTCTCTCTGCTGTGTTCTATTCAGTGGCACGTTTATCTCTGAGTTAATCTTTATTATTTCCTTCTTTCGCTTGCTTCAGGTTTAATTTGCCTTCTTTCTCTTATTCCTTTAGGTGTCCGGTGAGGCTGTTCATCCGGGGTCTTCTCCCCTCACGTGGGCGTTCCAGGCCGGGAGCTCTGTCTGTGCACTGCGCTCCCGCATCCTGACGTCTGGCCACTTTGTCTTCCCTTTTGTTCATCACAAAGTACTTTCTGAATTCCCTCGGGATTTCTTTATTGACCCATTGGTTGTTTAAGAATGCTTAAGAATTGGTTGCTTGATTCCCACATGTGTCTGAGGCTTCCAGATTTCCTTCAGTTATTGATTTTTCATTTTATTTCATTGTAGTTGGAGAAGATACTTTGTAGGATTTCAACCTTTTTAAATGTATTAAGACTTGTTTTATGGCTTAACATGCGATCCTGCTACAGCCCTCGTTATGATGAAACTGTCAATCCACCAGAACAACGTGGCTTTCCAAATCGCAGGGCACTCACACCACAGCTTAAATTCATAAAGTAAAAGTGGAAACAAGTAAAAGGCATAAATAATCAAATCCACAGTTTTCATGACTTTCACACGACATTCTCAGTGAGGCCAGAAAAAGCACACACCGCAGTATCTGGATATGGAAAATCCGAACAACGTGATAAGCCACCTGCTCTGACGTGGGGGCGGGGTCCACCCAACAGCTGTCGAATACGTGTTTCTTAGGAGCACACGCGCGGGTGTGCAACGGTTCTTCACAGATACGTTAGGTCACAGCAGACCTCAAAGGAGTGGAATCCTCCGAAGAAAGTTTTCTTGTCACGATGCGGTTCGCACAGGCTCGCGGGTGAAGAGACAGTCGCCACGGTCAGAAAAGAAACCAGGACAGAAAGGCAGCAATCCTCTGCAGTAACTCGAACTGAACGTAACAAACATCGTGCATATCAAAATGCACAGATACGTTAATTTACGCACAAGGAGGTCCGTAAAGCCTAGAACTCCTAGGTGAGGAAAGAAGAAAAACTGAAAAATGACGGCGCTCGCCCTTTTTCCAATGTTTGCGGACTTCAGTGACGTCTCTAGCTTCCGTGATCCAGACCCTACGGGTTTCTCGTTCGGATTTTCTCCGAGGCGCCTCGTGGCCCGGCGATCAGGATGGTGATGGGGTGAGCGTGAAGGGGTCCGGGCACGAGATTTTCGGGGGCCTCAGTAAGAGAAACCTAACAGACAACCCTGTCTGCGGTCGTTTAGAGAAATAAACATGAAGCAGAGAATTGATGATGAATGCAACACCGACGTCTGCGAGACCCGGTCAATACCGCCGGCCTCCCAGCCTCCCTGTGGCCGGCACAGCCCCGCTGGGCTCTTGTGAACGGAATTTTCCTCCTGTTGTATCTGTCTGGCTAATCCGGCCAGGGTTTACTCGGAGGGAATACGTGAGGGTTTGCCTGGCCTTCAGAACCGTCGGAAAGGCCTGGCGAGCTCATCTCATGCTCCCAGGGAACTCTGGCTCCTCGGGGGCTGACATCACAACGCCCCTGCGAGCAGAGACAGCTGGGTGGGGGGCCCCTGGGTCGGGAGACACCGCCCGGCACCGCCAGTCCTGCCCCTGCGCCAGCAGAGCGGCCTCACTCCTCCCACAGCCCGGATTTCAGCCGGGTGGGACCCGAGGGGTGTGGCCCGAGGGGTGGGACTCAAGGGGTGTGGCCTGAGAGGTGTGGCCTGAGGGGTGGGGCCTGAAGGGTGGGGCCTGAAGGGTGGGGCCTGAGGGGTGGGACCCTAGAGGTGGGACCCAAGAGGTAGGACCTGAGGGGTGGGGCCCGAGGGGTGGGGCCTAGCGCCTGCAGGCTGGCGGTGGGGACCCGGAGGCAGGCGGGGTCTGGCATTCTCAGTAGGTGATAATGACACTCCCGGGGACTCCTAGCGTCTGGACAGAAACAGCTTCTCGTGAGTGTCCCCAGCCCCAGCCCGAGGACAGCCATTCCCATAACTGGGCAAAGTGGCACCTGAGACCTGCCCAGTCAGAAGCCACGCCCCATCTGGTTGGTCAGAGACAGAACAGTGTCCCAGCAGACGCGGATGCTGGTGACTTTAGGGACCCCAGCTGCTCCGTGGGGGTGTCCTCCGCGTGACCCGGCAGTGGCCTCAGTCTCCCCACGCTGCTGGCTCTACAGGAAGCAAATCGATGCTGTAAGTAGACTCTCCGTGACCGCAGGACCCTGCCACTACCGAACGTCTGTCCCCCCCACAGGGACTGTCCCCAGAGGCCTTGGGAGACTCAGCAGTCCTACTTCCGGAAGCTCAGGGAGCCGGCTGTCTCTCGCACTGCCTCTCTGCAGGCTCCTGTGACTCAGGGGACAGGCTCCGGCCACAGGTGGGGACAAGCTCTGGCCAGGGGTGCACATTTGCTCCAGGTGAAGCTCCGAGCATCGCAGAGTTAATACTCTTGTCCCCCATCTGTCATTCAGCGAAAGCACTGTGACCCCAGCCCAGGCAGCCTGAGATGCCATCAAATCCGACCCCCAAGCTAGGGGTGGAGGAGGCACCCCAGATCTGAGTCTCCTGGCAAACTGTGGTCTAAGCTCTAAAAACAGGATTTCGTTTAAACTGTCAATACGTCACCAGGGAAGGGGGTCCTGTGCGAGGAGGGGACAAACAGTCCCATGTCCTGGCTGCTGCACTCGGCCCACAGAAAGCCCCCCAGCTGCGTGGGGACACGAGGGCCTCAGCACGCGGCCGCACCGGTCACATTAGCACCCTCCTGGGGCACTGAGCTCCAGGGAGACATCGGTTATGTCGGAAAGACGGTTCGCTTGAGCCAGACGGCCGAGAGGGGGAGGAGGGCCTGCGGCCCGTCGCGGTCACGCCGGCCGGACGGCCTGGGTCACGCCCGCTCACAGCTCCGTTGGGCTCTGAGCACCGTCTGGGCACCTGGGATGCAGCCCAGGTGACTGGACCCCGCACCTGCGCCCGGGGACTCAGCCTCTCAGCAGTGAGGCCGTAGCACCTCGTGGAGGAGCCTGGCCACCCAGTGCCTCGGGGCTTCCAGGACACTCCGCCGGTCTCACCACACCCTCTTTTACTCCTCCTCCAGCAGATGCTGCTGGATGTGGGTGGACGCAGAGTAAGACGCTATACCTGCCCCTAGCCGGCTGGGGACGCCGACACGGAGCAGGGTCCCTGGAGGCCGGGGAGAGAGGGCTGGAAGAAGGGGGCGTGTGCAGACTGAGGTGCTGGGCACGTCCGTGTGGTGGGGGCTCCAGAACAGCTCACGGCGCATCTGCCCTCGGAGCCCAGGAGAGGTTGAGGCTTACTTCCCAGGCGTGGGGGACTGGGTGTCACAAGACCCGAGCGGCCGGCAGAGCAAGGGCGGCACCCCTGCTTTGCAGAGAGAAGCTGGAAATCATAAAACAAGGGAGACCCAGCCTGGGAACCCGCCAGGCCCTGGCCCCGCCCTCGAGTGGGGAGGGCCCCCTGGCGGGGCTGTGCGCACACGTGGTCGCCAAGGTGGCGGGACCTGCACCGTGTGGCCCCCGGACGGCACTCACACCTCCTCCGGGCTTGAAGACCCCCAGGCACCGGGCTGTTCTGCCCACTGCAGGCAAGGCCGGCCCCACCTGCGCCGGCGCTGCTCAGGTGGGTCGGGGGACGGTGGCGCCGGTCAGCCCGGGGGTCCTGCTCTGGGAGGACCCAGGACCCAGCCCTTGTCCTGGGTGTCCGGCCGCCTGGCTTGTTTCAGAACATCTCTCGTGCCTTTCAGAGTTTTCACTCCTCGGAATTTGCAAAGGTGGAAGGCGTTGGTTCATTGGTTGACAAGCAGGAATTCTTTCTTTCCTGTCTTGTGGGTTCCTAACCGAGCACAATGGAAGCCAATGTCAGCAGGAAGAGCACGCGTCCTGGAGCCCATGGTGTCCGAGACCCAAATCCACAGACACCAGGGCCATGTCCAGGGCAGCAGGGAAGACGAGACCTTCGGATCAGCTTACGTCCCAAACAGCCGGGCACGGGGTGATCGCAGCAAGCACGCCGTGTATATGAAGACTTTCCCCGAAGCCTTACTCCTCTGCGTCCCCCTGTGTCACCGCCACCCGACACCCTCCCCCGCCTGCTCCTTCCGTCCTCGCCACAAAGCATTGTAAGAAGACGCTTCCCTCCTGTGCTCGCGCTCGCTGTGCTGGGAGGGGCCGCGGGCACGCGCCAGCCCGACACGCGCCGGCCCACAGGACTCCGACAGCACGAGGTCTCACTTCTCTCAAGTCACAGGGCAGCGTCGCTGGGGTCGGGCTGCTGCTCCGTGCCGGCGCTCGGCACCGGGCGACCCGCGGCCTGGCCAGGGCAGCGCGTGGCCTGAGTGCGCAGAGCAGAGGGCGTGGGCTTCTAAGAAGGCAGACTCAGTAAGAATAAGTTATAAGTAGGGAACTAACTTCAGGTGGCTCTCAAAAAATTTTAGATTAAATTTTCCTTAAAAAGTCTCGTGAACTTACAATTTCACGAAGCGGGTGTTTCAGGAGGACGGCCAGTCCCAAAGCTTGAAACGGAATCTCAAGCCTGTGTGAAGAAACTCAGACACGACAGGACGCCGGCGGCCAGCCAACCCGGGAGGGCACAGAGGAGCTCACGTTTTCCTCCTGGGAGATTTGTTGGTCCCCGGGCAGCTTCGTCAGATGCCTCGTGGTATCTGGGAGGACAGGACGAGGTTCTCTCTGGCTGTCTTTCCAGAACTCCCTGGAGATACTGTGAAGTTAATTACAAACCTGATTTTGAAAATTGCACCATCTGGGCATCGCACCCCCCTGAGCCGGACGCTGACGGGGGCCGCATTCCTCGGCCGCCAGGGACAGGGGATCAAGTCCCAACGAAGTTGCGCCTCCCTCCCCTCCTTGTAAAACCACGCAGCTCTTGCCAAGCCAACTTTAAGTGCAGCCTTTCTCCCGGCTCGCCCCCGATGAAGCCCGCGTGATGGGTTGGTTTGCCGGGAGAGCGGGTGAGTCACCAGCACCTGGGCACAGAGAGCGCTGCATCAGATGATCACTCCCGGGTGCCGCGGGCGCCAGCGCAGACGGCGGGACCAGAGTCCCCACTCGGGAGTAACCCAGAAGCAGCGCAGTCGCCCACGCACACCGGGCAGAGCCCAACCTCGGGGAGACTGACGAGCCATCAGATAACACACACCCACCGGGGGCCGCTGTCCCCGGGCAGGGAGGTGAGACCACGAAGGCCGGGAAGGTACCGATCACGCCTCCGCGCACGACGCCGGGCCGCGGCCCTTTCCAACAGGGAGCACCTGGCCTTGTTTAAAAACAGCGGCCTGTCCCGCCCGCGCCGCTGGTGAGCCCGTCCGCAAGCCGGCTCGGGCAGAACATGGAAGTGGCAAGACGGGTGTGAACACAGAGCCACCAACCCACTGGGCGAAACAGGATTTTGAGAAGGAAAAGATGCAAGACGGCCCTCCGGGATCGGACACAGACCGCGCACCGCCGACCCGAGGGCACGTGTTGGGCCTGCGCGGGTCCACTTCCACGCCGACTGTTTTCCGTGAATGCGGGACAGGCCCATACGTGTGATTTCTCTTCCTTCGGATTTTCTGAGTGACGTTTTTTTCTCTACCTCACTTTGTCGTAAGAACACAGTGTAGACTAGGCTGGCACACAAAATATATGTTGATCGAGTGTTTCCGTGATCCGTAAGGCTTCCGATCAATCATAAGCCATTCATTAGTAGTGAGTTTCGGAGGACTCAGAAGTCACACGTGAACTTTAGACTGCACGGGGTCAGTGCCCCGGGCCCCCGCTTGGTTCAGGGGTCTGATATAATTATATTCTTAATATTCTGTAACTTGACTGCGGCCAGAAGGGAAGCTATTGCTGTAACTGTCTTAGGGCCCTGACCCAGCGCCCTGCGTGAGGTCCCTGACCCGCGCGGGAACAGGGCTGTCCTGAGGGCAGGAGGGATGGGGGGACGGAGGAGAAAACAGCCCAGCCGAGCTCGCTGCGTTCCGGGGTAGCTTTTCTTCCCCGACAAGAACTGCCTCCGCTCTCTCTGGTCAGAAAGCCTGGAGGAAATGTCACCCCGCCTCCCGGTGGGCACTCCTGGTCCACGTCTGTCCATCCGGCCGTCACCCCTCCTGCCCAGATGGCCCTCCGGCATCGCGACACTCCCCCTTGGGGCCAGTGCTGTGCTGGTCCGTCTTGAAATCCTTAACGAACGCTGGACAGGGAGCCTCAGGCTTTCAGGTTTTACCGGGGGCCACGGATTCCAGAGCTGCGGCTCCGCCGGGTCCAGGAGACAGCCGTATGCTGGTCCCCCCACGGCATCAGCACCGGGGGCCCACCCGGTGCTGCCACGAGACCAGGATGGTGCCCTGCCTGGGTGCCCGGGCCGGCGGGGGGGCCGAGAAGCCCAGCGGGGACCCCGAGGCTCCGCTGCTCTCCGGAGGACCGTGAATTACCTGATGGTCACCCGGACGCCCCCTTAGACTTTAACCACACTCACACACAGCTTTTCGAGGGAAATATAATGATTTCATCAGCAACAAAAATAGAGAACTTCTCAAAATGTTCCCCCGAGGTTTTCATTTGTGGTTGGCACGGCCGTGTTTCGCTGTGGCTTCAGGTCTCCTCCGACGGGCACCCCTCATCCGGCCCCGAGCGCTCCGTCAAACGGGCATTTGCCAGTTGCCTTTGCCTTGATTTTTATCAGAAAAAAATCACAGTTGTCTTTATTCGAGGAGCCGAGGTCATCCAGCTCACGGACCAGAAACACAAGGACAAAAAGTGCTTGACCTTTGACTTGCCCGAAGGACTGTGCCTGGGGACGGTGACCGGGTGCCCTTCCTCTGCGCTTTGGGGGGATCAGGAGGAAACTGTTCCAACTCCAAAGATGAAGAGGCTTCCTGCCAGCGGAGGCTGGTGCGCATTACGGACGCCCGCGGGACAGCGCGGAATTTCCCCCTCAAAGATCTGCCCCGGTCCAGACGGAGCAGATGGCCCCCAAGCCGCATCTGCCAGACGCGCTTCGTGTGGGGTTAGTGTCACACAGGCTCACGGGTGACATCAGGGCGCGCGGCACCGCATCCAGCGGCCAGACGCCCACCGGAGGGCCCTCACCGGACCGGAAACACTGTTCCAGAAGCTTCACTCGCACCCAGGGAGCCACAGGCCCAGCGCTGCCAAGCCGTGGGGGCTCGTCCGGTGTGGTTTTCAAAGCTCTGTTCGCTCAGCCTCCTCCGGCGTGTGGGACGGCAGCCCGTCACGCCCCTCCCCTGCTCTCTGTCTCCTCCAGACCGGCCCTGTCCAACAGGGACAGGGTGCGGGCCACATGCGTGCTATTAAGTTTTCCACAGCCGCGTTACAAAAAATAAAAAGAAACAGGTGAAAATGATTTTAATAATGTACTTTATTTAACCCAGCGTATCCAAGATGCTATCGTTTCAACATGTAATCAATGCTAACCTATTATTAATGAGGCACTTTACATTCTGTTTTTGCACGAATCTCTGGTTTCCCAGAGCTCATCTGTAGCACACATTTCACTTCTGAGCAGAGACATTTGACATGTTCCAGAGCCACACGCGGCCTGGCTGCCACGGCGGACGGCTAACTGCAGACAGAGTTCAAATGCCCTGCTGTGACCTCATGTCAGCTGTAAGATTGGTATTTACATGGCCTGAAAGACTCTCCCAACTAATAGACTTATTTCCTTCTGGTATTTTTCCCTTTGACTTTATTGAGTCTTCGAAGGCAAAAGGTGTGTGCTGAGAGCAGGTGGGGGTGGCTGACAACTTCTCTGATCTGGAGATAGCCTGGTGCGGCGAGAGGAAAGTCCCCTCGTTCCGGAAGCAGAGCCTGAGGCGAGGGTCTTGCCCCAGCGGCCTCTGGGGGTGAGGGACGCTGCAGGGAAGGGAGTGAGGAGAGCCGGGTGGGGCAGGGGGCAAATCTGAGCAGACCCAGCCTCATCCTGCAGGGGGCTCTCCAGCCCAGCGGAGCCGGGTAGACACCCTGGAGTGTTCGGTTCAGTAGTCCAGGTGGGACCTGAGGATCTGCCTCTCCAGTACTTTCCAGCTGATGTAGTGATACGGGTTTGCTCTGAGAACTGGCTTTCGTCTGGAGCACGAACAGCGCTGTAGAACAGAGCCCACCCGGAGTCCAGGGGTCACCCGTGCCCATCGGTCACTGTTCGTGCGTCGGTGGGTGACTGCCGTTGGCTCAGAGGCATCCGTACTTTCTGCAGAAGGAGGCGGCTGTGCAGTGACCAGGACACTCTCTGCCCCGGGAACCAGGCTCGTCAGCCCAGAAAAGGACCTGGACAGGACAGCAAGCCGGCCTCTGGCGCCCAGCGGCTCCCCCAGGGGAGACAGCCCAGCGGCTGGTGCGGTGCAGCTCAGGCCGAGTGCTGACAGAAGACAGCTTCATGTGCCCGAGAATCCACCCCCCCTCCTTTGCCCCAGGACTCCTCACGACTGGGGGAGCTCCCTGCCCCCACACAGCGAGACCCGTGCCCTGCCGGCCAGCGGTGCAAAAATGTCTGCTTTTAACAAGTGGAGACGGGCACGTGCTGGGAAGCGCACCCACCACCGAAGCGAGTATGGGGCTTGGATGCTCATGGGCTCCCTGAAGCCCTGCACAGCCTCGGCAGGGACCTGTGGGGACACCGGGGTGCTGGGGAGCACATGCGGGGCTCTCGTCCCCCAGCGGGGTGAAGGGAAACTGGGGCTTTCCAGAGGTCGGTGTAGCTGACAGAGGGAGGGACCCAAGGGGCTGGGCCCACGGCCACCCACAGAAAGGCCGGGCTTCCCTTCAGGGACCAGTCGGCGGTTCAGAGCCAGGACGTCACGGGCAGCAGATGAAGAGGCCCAGCCAGGATGTGATTTTCCAGGTAGGTCCCCACTGGAAGGGGGGAGATGCCTTCAGATCGAAACCTGCCCGGGGCGGCCGAGGGCCGCCCAGCCGGCCTCCTGCGGCAAGTGTTCTGCCAGGGTGGTTTTAAGGGAAAACTAATCATGGGTTTCCAAATTAGGTCACCTAAGACACAAGTGATCACAACCGGTAATCTTGTAAAATGAAGATGTAGACAATGCCTCCTTTCTGACTTGCAGGAAACGTCTCTGAAGGAAACACCGGCGTGCTTCACCCTGGCGGATTTCTCAAGCTGCGTGAGGCCTATTAAAGAGGGCGAGGACAGCCACAGGACGTGACGGGACAGAAAGCATTCTGGGCCGCAAGGACTCTCGGTGCAGATGAAGCAAACTAACCCGACACTTGCAAACGAGAGGTGGTGTGGACGAGAGGGAGCATAGAGAAGGCCGATGGGGGATTCCACCACGTCCCTGGTGACGTGGCCCCAGGTGACGTGGCCCCAGGTGACGTGGCCCGAGGGAACGTGGTATCAGCAGTGTTGCCTTAATTGTTGAGTGACTCCTTGGGCAGGCTGTCACCTTACCTGGGATCAGACCAGGCCGGTGGCTCTCAAATGCCCGTAGAGCTTCTGCTGCACCACTAGGACTTTATCCAAATGATACAAAAATCCTGATTCGAAGGGGTACGTGCACCCCGAGGTTTAAAATCAGCACTAGCGGCAATAGCTAAATTATGGAAAAAGCCCAAGTGTCCGTAGACTGTTGAATAGATAAAGATGTGGTTTACATACACAATGGAATATTACTCAGTGGTGAAAAAGAATGAAATCTTGCCACGTGCAACAACATGGATGGAACTAGAGGGTATTATGCTAAGCAAAATATATCAGAGAAAGACAAAAATCATATGATTTCACTCATAAGTGGAATTTAAGAAACACCACATATGAACAAAGGGGAAGGGAAGGAAAAATTCGGTAACGGGAGAAGGGACAAACCATAAGGGACTCTTAAATACAGAAAACAAACTGGGGGTTGCTTGAGGGGAGGTGGGGGGGCTGGGCTAGACAGGGGATGGGCAGGAAGGGATGGCAGGGGGGCCTGCTGGGATGAGCACTGGGTGTCGCATGTAAAAGATGAATCACTGCGTTCTACTCCTAAAGCCCAGACTACACTGTGTCATAACTAACTTGAATTTGAGAAAAAATTAAACATGCATTTAAGTCATTTAAAAGTAACTAGAATAGACCCTCACGCTGCTGCTCGCAGTCCCTGCTCCATCGCCTGTTACTTTCCTCACCCACTCACAGCAAACACCGCCCTTCACTTGCGCCGCACTGAACAGCCCAACCTGGTTGGCACCGTGGCCGTGGCCCTGCCCCCCAGCTCCGCGGCCACCAGCTCTGTGGGCCACTGGGCACAGGAAAGGTGTACGTGTAAAATGAAGGAGTTAGTACAAAAGGGCCATGAAATACCTCGCCACGTTTTTTATATTAGGTGCACGGTGACGTGGCAACAGTTTGGATGTTTCAGGTTAAATAAAATACGTATTAAAGTCAATTTCCTCTGACTTTCTGCTTTTCTCACTTTGAGCACTAGAACATGGGAAATCCCCATGTGGCTCACATTCTGTGTCTGGGAGGCGGCCGAGCTGGCGCCTTCATGCTGTGCCAATTGTCCCGGTTCCCCAGGAAGAGTCTCTGCTCTTACGAACTCAGCCTTAGACACAAAAGTATAAAACACACCACTTGGAAAATACTGGGAAAAAATAACCTCCTCCCCATCCCCCACCACACGAATTTATTTGTCAAGAACCAAAATATTTCCCAAGTGTACAAGGCAAAATTCCTCAAAATGAAATAAGGCTCATTTCCGAAAGAAGGAAAGGGAAGGAAATGGGACGGGGCCGTCGGGCGGGCCGCCGAGGCCGCGGAGCCCCGCGGGTCTGCACGGATTGAAGCCGATGTGAAGTCGTCCGGAGCCGCCAGAGAAATGATTTTAATTCTGCTGCGTGTTTGAGCAAATTGCCAAAATGTAGCGTTGCTTTTCCTGTGTTACCGATTAGCAGCCCGGCAGGATGACGAGTCGGGCTCTGGAAACGCCGCGGCGGGCGGAGGAGCGTTTCTGGGAAGTCGGTGCGGAGCAAACGCGCCCACTTCCGTTTCCGGGGACCGCCGCCCTGCCCCCCGCGGGAAGTCGCGGAGCTCACGCTTGGTGCCGGCACGACAGCAGGTGCAGACGCCTGGACACGGGCCGGACGGCGCCGCCCTGGACGGCGCTCGGTGCCAGGAGGAGCCGGGAGACACGCGGGGCAGCGCCGGGTGGGCGCGGGGAGGGGGCACGGGCCGGGCCGGGTGACAGGCAGGGCGGCCAGGAGGGGGCAGCCGTCCTAGGCCGACAGAGGGACAGTGCGGGACGGAGGAGGACGGGCAGAAGCCTGCAGCCCTTCCTTGCTGGACCCCTCCCCCCGGTCTAACCACGCTCCCGCGACACGTGGGTGACGGGGCTGACCGCCAGCTCGGAGACCCGCCTGGCTGCGGCCACGCACCGAGGGAAGGAGGGGGACCAGGTGCGCACGCACAGAGCTGGCCCGTGACACACCTGTGTGACCTCTGCCCTGCGTCAGCCCCGGGCGGCCCAGCGGGCGGCCCAGGGCACGGCGGCCGCCGGACGGATGGGAAGCGCTCCCGGGCCGCCGATGCGCGGAGCCCTGAGCCGCGCACGTGGCTTTGTCGCGGGGCGCCGAGGCTGTCACTTTCCGGGCTTGCCGAGGGACCCGTTTGGGGCCCTTGCGGGGGCTCGAGGCCGGGGAGGACTGTGGAAATGGGCCAGAGCAGGCCGGGACGGCCACAGTGAGATCTGGGGCGAGCGGGTGGCGGGATGTGGGCAAACCTGGCGGATTCCTGTGTAAAATGGGTGTCAGCAGGGCGTGTCCGCGGCTAGTTGGCTAAGTGTCTGACTCTTGATTTTGGCTCAGGTCACCAACTCTGGTTGGTGGGGTGGAGCCCTGAGTCGGGGACTCTCTCTCCCTCTCTCTCTGCCCCTCCCTGGCTTGCACTCACTCTCTCTCTCTAAAATAATAAATAATAAATAAATAAATAAATAAATAAATAAATAAATAAATGAGGGGCGGCATCAGTTGCTGTGTAAGCTCACCCTGCAGGGTCACCCAGCAGGGTCCGGGTGTCTGTGACGTTTGCAGACGTTCAGAAGAAGTTGTCTAACCCTCCTGTGCTCAGGTGTTTAAATAAGGGAAATCAAGTCACAAGCTTAACCAATAGGCAAGTAACAGGAGACATGCGTCCTCAATGGCCCGGATGGTACACCTTACCCCCAAGCTGCTGACGAGGTTTTAGGATCCCTGGGCCCATGACCCTGTGCACTGTGACCGGGGGGAGGGTCTGCACTGTGAGCTCCAGGGACCCATGTGCCTGCCGGTGGCCCTGAATTCATCTTCAGCCCAGAGCCCCCTCGAGGTCACGCTGTCGCCTCCCTGAGACCTTCCGGATGCTCCCGCCAGGTCCCCACTCGTCACCGCCAGGCAAGTCTTATTCCCCCAAACATGGAGGAGGCATGACGCTCACATGCAGCCACTTCACCTGCCTTCCCGCCTCTGCTGTCTCCGGCCTCCCGCCACCGGCCGGCCATGCTGGTGGCATCCCCGTCACCCAGGGAGAACCAAGACCCTGAGTTGACGGCCATCAGCCACGTTGGCCCTCTGTCCTGGTGCTCCCGAAGCACGCATGCCCAGGTCTGACTCACTGTTCCCCGTGGCACGGGGCACCCCCACTGCCTCATCACAACCCCCAGCCTGGGAGGGGACGGGCTGGCCGGTTCCTGGAGCCCGTTGGTCACAGGGTGGGTGGTTCCGATGAGTGTGGACGGGCCACGTAACCCACGTGGTAGGTTCCCAGACCCCCCATGAGTCAGGAGTTCAGTTTCAGCGTGTGAACAGCCCTGCGTGTCACCCTGAAAACACAAACACGTTCGTGAGGTCACTCAGTGGGTTTCACATCCGTGACGGAGAAGCCTCGAGGATCGAGCTCGGTGCTGAAACAGAGAAGCAGGAAGCGGCTGCCTCCAGCAGCCGCCATCTGGAGGCGCGGCCAGCGTCCGGAGACGCTTTCGAGGGCACATCGGGTCAAACAGTAAGGACCGTGGATGTGACCGCCACCACCCCCAGGCGCCCCCTAACCCTGCCAGCAGCTCGGCTGACCGCACGTTTCCCACGTCGTCTGCCAGAGATGCCTCGGACACGGAAGCCGCCCCGGGGGCCCGGCATCCGGGGACAGAGGTTGGGCAAGGTGAACGCTGGCAAATCCTCAGCCGCGTGTGCCGGGGCTGCATGCAGACTCGCCTGCGGGTCGGTTCTAGCAGCGCACCGCCCCTTAGCGCCAACGCACCCCGAAGTCACTCAAGGGACACGCATTCCGTTTGTTTGGCACCGGTCAGAAGGGTGACGTGTCCCCATTGGACACTGCGCCGGCCTCGCCCGACCCTCGGAAGGCTGCTGCAGCGACGTTCCGGAAGGAAGGAGGAGCGTGCTGATGTCACGTCACCACCACACGCCCCGTCGTGGGCCCTGCCATTTGGAGTCAGAAGCGGAGCCCGAGAATTAGGAGATCCCTTCAGAACAATAATGCTTCATACCTGCGTGGAGCCACTGGGACCTCACACTCTTCTACGCATCTTATAAATCATAATATTCTGGGTTTGTTTTTATAGTTAGTGATTAATCATCGTAAAGTGACCCGAGGTAGCGTAATTAAATCTAATGGCGTGCCGAGGCCATTATACCAACAGGCCTCTGATTTAGTGTGGGAAACGCAGGTGGAGCTCTGGGGACAACCTAGACTTCTAGAATACCAGTTGCACGTGCGGCATGGACCCCCGAAGAATGGATCCATGGTGGGTACGGACCCTGGAGAAGGGGACCACATGGTGGGAAGTGCACCCCAAAACTTGACCAAGTGAAGGGTTTCACAAAAACTGGAACTTCCTGTTCAAAGCACGTTTTAAAGTGTTGGAGCAGCGAACGGTCCCCCCCCAGGACAGCCGGAGCAGACGCGGCCACCTGAGGGACATCAGGGTCCTGGCTGGAGAAGGTCTGGGGCTTGCGGAGTGCAGCCAGATCTCATCTGGTACCAAAACCAGCATCACACTCCAAACTGCTCTGTTTTTTCAAGTTGAGAGAGAGAGAGAGAGAGAGTCAGGGGAGGGGCAGAGAGAGAGCAAGAGAAGATCCCAAGCGGGGTCCACGCTGTCAGCACAGAGCCCGACCCGGGGCTCGAACTCAGAACCATGAGATCGTGACCTGATCGGAAGTCAGGAGCCGGTGATTAACCCACTGAGCCGCCCCCGCACCCTCGCCTGGTATTTGAAAAGAAATCGCCTGCAATCCCGAGCTGACGGGTGGGGGTCAAGGACCCTGCTTTTGTTTGCTTCTTGTTTGGGCCCGAACTGTGCCCGGGAGCCGCCTGGGAGGCTGGCACCAAGGGGAGGGGTGCGGGAGAGGGGAGGCAGGTGGGGGGTGTGGTGCGGAGCCGTTGGAACCGGTGATGACAGACGGGAGGCAGGAGCCCAGCTGTGAGGAGGGCCCGCCTCGGGCGGCCCCAGGTGGTGGTGCAGGGCGTGCAAGGGCAGGGCGTGCGAAGACAGCCTCCGGAGGGGCCCAGCGCGGCGCGGATGGCGGCCTGTGTGCTGAGCGCCAACAAAGGGCCGAGGGCCTGCCGGCCTTCCCTGCGCAGCCGCCGCGCCCTCCGGGGCCAGGGACGGCCCGTCCCCCACTTGAAGGAGAACCGGACGGTCAGGTGCGCCCCACACGGGCTGTGGAAGGCGACGGGGGTGCACGCGAGCCCCCAGGCTGGCCTCCCAGAGAACCCACGCTGATTCGCTGGGCTCGGGTGTCTGTTTACTCTTCCTCGGACACGACCCGACCGCACAGAAGGCACACTGTCAGTCGTCCCGGGGCCGGGAGTCCCCTTAGTCCCTGCAGCGATGCTCCCCAGGGCTCCGCACCCTCGGAGGCAGGGAGGCCTGCTCTGTGGAGACCGCGATTCCAGACAGGACGGATGGTCGAGGAGTCACTCACCGGAGGAGGTCAGGGCCTTGGGCCCGACGAGGGGCCAAACCCACAGAGAAGGAGAAGCAGCCCCCCCGGGAGTGTGGGGTCGGAGCGCCTGAGTCACCGAAGGGGCTTCTCATCCCGACGACACAGCCCCCCTGTGCATCCTGCCTCCCCACCACCACCCCCCCCCCGGGTCCCGCGGCCGCTGCTCAAGGCTCGCGGGAAACTTGCCTGAACCCGCCCTGCGCAGGGGAGCCCTTGCTCACTCCTCTCTGGAGCAAACGTGGACTCGGATGACAGTGTCGCAGGAAATTCGGGGCCTCTGCTCAGAACAGGGGATGCTGAAGATCCGCAGGAAACATCTGTGCAGCCCGGGCAGTCCTGGTCCAGGGCTGGGCCGACCGGCTCCTGCTGGGGCACATCCTGGGGGCAGGAGTCACTGCACGGCCCACCCCACCCCCCGCCCTGGGGGCGTGAGCGCACCTGCAGAAGGTCCCTGGGGGCGTGAGGGCACCTGCAGGGACGCCCCGGGGCCGCAGCAGGAGGCTGACGGCCAGCGGGGGCGGAACCAAAGGGACGGACCCTCTGGACACTTGCTGTGCGGATCAAAGCTGCATCTCCACCAACCTCGTCTCCCCGTGTCCCCCAGACCCGAACACCAGGCACAGCCTCTCGCTGCTCCCAGCAGCCCTCGCTGAGCTCCCCATCCGAGCCCACCCGGACCCCGCGTGGGAGATGGACATTAAGTGGCCCGGCACCGACTGGCCTAGGAGACGGGGCCCTGGCGAGGCAAGCCGGACATCCATCGCTCGGCAGGCCGTCAGGAGGGCGGCCGGGGCCCAGGCACGGGCCATCGCTGCCCTTCACAGGCAGGGTTCCGGGCCGTGGCGGGAGGGGACAGGAGGTGACGTCCCCGGTGGTTGATGTGCACTCTCAAACTGCGTGAGCTGCAGGCTCGTGGGCGGAGTGACCCCAGTCGGCCTCTCCAAGACTTACAGGTCCTCGTCTGCAAACAGGGATGACACCCCGCGGGCACCGTAACTGTCACAAACGAGAGAAACCATGTCCCTAAGCGTTCGGGGTAGCAGCGGCCGCGAGGTGCGCACTTGGGGACACTGAACCAAGTACCGGTCCTCTAAGACCCGGCCACGGTGAGTCACGTGGTGGGCACAGTCCCCACACTTTGAGCATACATATCATCACATTCAGCTCTTTGATGTGAAAGTAACATTCTTCCTCACGTCCACACGAGCGAGGCTGCGGCTCGGGGCACGGAGCCCACCCAGCACCCCCCTGCACAGCCTCCCCTCCCCCCCCCCATGCTCGGCAGGGACAGAACCGCGTGCAGACCAGTCTCCGAAAGCAGGTCACACAATGGCACCTGCACGGTGACTGCACCCCAGCGGAGTTCAGGATGACGGAAAAACGGAGCCAGCGGAGGTGCGGAGCCGGGCTCGGGGCCCAGGGTCCTGGTGGGGCCAGCGCTCTGACCTCGTTTTTTAAGTTTGTTTATTTTGAGAGACAGAGAGAGCACAACCAGAGGGGGGAGAGGCGGGGGGGAGAGAGAGAGAGAGAGAGAGAGCGATTCCCAAGCAGGCTCTGCACTGTGAGAGCCGACATGGGGCTTGAACCCACAAACCGTGAGACCAGGACCTGAGCCGAAATCAAGAGTCCGACACATAACTGACGGAGCCCTGGGCGCCCCAGGAAAAGCTCTGACTTAGCGCTTTGGGCTTCACGGGTGTTCAAAATACAGAGAGGGTTCTTGGAGATTTAGACATTTTACTTATATTTATGAATATTGATAATGCTTTTCTCCAAATAAAAGAAACTGAACAAACGCGAGCTGCGGCAGGAGCGCTGATGCGGGAGAGGAAGCGTCCTCACGGCCCCTGCCCTCAGATGTGCTCCGAAACGAGGCAGATGCGGGAACGCGTCACAGTGCCGGGCGCAGTTAGAAAATTACAAAATTATTTCTATTTTGCCACGTACTTTTAAGTTTCATGAAATGTTGATAAAGAATGTCAAAAAAATTAAATAAACGGCAGAATTCAGACACATCACCATCAGAATACAAGAAAACAGACAGGTGCATCTCCGTCTGCTGACGGGACACGGGGTCCCTGGGTCCCATCCAGGGCTGGGGGGCCTGTTAGAGGGGCACCTGGCCCCGCGTTTTAGTGGCACCGTGGCTCCTCACCCCTTGTTTGTCCTGAACTCCGGCGCCCGTCACCAGCCGGCATGCCCACCCTGGGGCAGCCGAGTCGGGGACCCCCTCCCGGCCCCTCACCTGCCGACACACCCGCCCGCGCACAGGGCCCGCCTCCCCACGCGAGGAGCAGAGGGGCCTCCGCGCTGGCTCTCCGGGAGGCTGGTGAGGACGCGGCGCCCCATCTGGCTGCTCAGCCTGGCGCCGTGTCCTCGCTCGGCTCCCAGGCTCCCCACCCGTCAGCTCAGGGCCCTTCCAGCTTCGGGTCCAAATGTTTGTCACGGGGCCCCACGCTCAGAGCCAAACTGACTCCTGTTAGCTGCTGCTGGGAAGTCACTTCCAAATGTGGCGCCTGGAGACAAACCACCCAGCTGCTCCGGGCTGGGGGGCCAGGCACCCTGGGCTGGGGGGTCATGCACCACGGGCTGGGGGGTCAGGCACCACAGGCTGGGGGGTCATGTACCGCGGGCTGGGGAGTCATGCACCACAGGCTGGGGGTCATGCACCACAGGCTGGGGGCCAGGTGCCCCGGGCTGGGGGGTCATGCACCACGGGCTGGGGGGGTCATGCATTCGGGCTAGGGGGTCAGGCACCACAGGCTGGGGGGGTCACGCACTCGGGCTGGGGGGTCATGCACCATGGGCTGGGGGGTCATGCACTTGGGCTGGGGGCCAGGCACCCTGGGAGAGCTTCAGGGAGCAGGTTTCCTGTGACCCACAGCAGAGGCTGGGTGGCCGAGGCAGCAGGACCCCGCCCCCCCACCCCCGTGCCCTGACTCATCTGAAGCCTCTGCGGCTGGGAGGTCAGGCTTCTTCCACGGTCGCCTTGGGCTCCAAGAGTGTGTCCCGTTAGGACATGAGAGCCGCCATCCTCTGGAGACCTGGGTCTGGAGACGCCCTGGCCTCGTCGCTGTGCCCCCCAGCTGGCCCAGATCCACAGCAGCACCCGAGACCCCCTCCCCATCGAGGGAGGGACGTTACCTCTTCTCCGGAGAAGAGGCCGCCTGGAGATCACAGGGGCAGAAAACCCGCTGCGGCGCTCCCCGAGGCCCCGTGGGGAGGACTCTCCTTACTGAGCAGGTGTGTCTGGTCGGGTACTTCCAGCTAGCTTCCTGACACACGGAGGAGACGCAGACGGGTGAGGGTATGAAACATAAATCAATGAGGAGCCCGTGGTTTGTTTTCAGGATGAATTAGAGGAAATATAAAGTGGCACCTGCTGAGTTTAAGAATAAAATTCTTTCCCCTGGGTCCCTTCAGTCTGCAAAAGACCATTTCCAGTGAGAAATGACCTCAGAGAAAATAACAAATGCAGGGTAAGGGCAGGTAGACTGGCCTGGGACTGAGGGTCCATGGGGGGTGGCTGTAAAATGCCTTGTTGAGGCCCTAGAACTATTTCACAACATGCACATAACGACCTCCCACCATCTTACGAGTGTGCCCCAGGGGCCCTTTCAACTTGAGGAAAAGGCTACCGAGGGTCTTCCCAGCCTCGCCCCTCGGCACTCAGGCAGCGGTCGTAGGGGGCCTGTCCCGGAAAGAACAGGTGTGAACGGAATATATTACAATCAGATACATAGGAAAACAAGAGGATTTTAAGGAGCGAGTATCAGTGAGGACCAAAAGAGGCCAAGACGGTGCAAACACGGGTCACGGACTTCCCCCAACCTTTCTCGGGTATGTGAGGCACGCAGACCAGCAGAAGAAGAGCAAACATTTGCCATTTCTCATGGAGCAGGACGGCGTCTTCGAGGTCAGAACCAGGAGCTCCGGGAGCAGGGGACCCTGACCGAGTAGCCGGCAGCATGTGCCTCATGGGACAGCATGACTGCTGGGGGCCAGCGACTGCGGCTGCCATCCCGCACCCCCCCTCCAACAGGCACGTCCTCTGTGGTGCCCCCACGTCATCACGGTGCTGGCAGAGAGGCAGGTGAGCGGGCCTGGAGCCGAGGCGGAGATCGGGCGGCTGCAGCCTTGTGCAAACGCAGATGCTTTAGCTGGCTCACCGCTCCCTGGAGCCCTGAGTCTCCATGACACTCGGCATCTCCAGAGCCTACTCGTATTATTATCTACTGTGCGTGCAAACGTCCCCGTTCCGATTAGAACTTGCGCAGCGGCAGGAGCGGGGATGCGACTGCGCCGCGTCCGTTCCGTGAAGAGGGCGGGTCCTGAGCTCACAGCAGTCACGCCAGGAGTGCTGTGCAGTCTCTGTCCGCGAGCAGAGCGGTGACGTGCCCGGCGGCCCAGGCACAATGCGAATCCAGCTATGAACCAAAGCTGAGAAGTGAGCCGAGGTTCCTGGCGAACGTTAGAAAGCCCTCCCGCTGCACTTTCTAAAGTCTTATTACAAAGAGGGAGGACATAAAGCAGTATTTTGGGTGCCTGAGCGGCTCCATCAGGATCTCACCGGTTCATGAGTTCAAGCCCCGAATCGGACTCTGTGCTGACCGTGCGGAGCCTGCTCGGGATTCTGTCTCCCTCTCTGTGCCCCTCCCCTGATCTCTTTCTCTCTCTCAGAATAAATAAATAAACTTTAAAAAGCAGCATTTCAAGAGTCAAGAAAATGAGTATTGGAACGTTCCTCGCTGAGCTCAGAGTCTCACACGGCAAACGTCCCACGGTCCCCGCCTTCGTGTGCTCTGGCGCCGACCAGAGGAGCAGAGATCCCGCCGTTCTGTGTCGTGATCCGGCACCTGCCGCCATCCAGCCGGCGTGTCCCCACACCAGGGGTCCACGGCGCGTCCTGGGGCTGGTGTGCAACGGGGACAAGGTCTATGCCAGAGCCAGCTGCTCGGACATGAGCTGATGGAAACCCGTGTGTGATTTCTGCCCTTGACCAAAAACGGCATTCTATGCCGTGGAGTATCATCTCATAAATCAGAGAAGTCTGCCGCATAAAAGATTTATTTACCAAAGGCCACAAAAGTTTTGGAATAAAGCAATAGCATTTCCCAGGTGGCTTAGGCCATAAACAAGGAACCCACAACCAAAGAATCACTTAGAAAGTAATATTGCAGATTTTGAATTTCTTTGACTTTCACTTGCACGATTTGAACATTTGAAAAATATCTTCCATTTTAGTTCATTCGAGCCGCTCACGTTCTGAAATCCCGGCTGATTGGAGCTGCGTCCTCAGCAAACAGCAGTTCTGAGAAATTGAAAGATACATTTTCGGCGCGGCCCGTGTATTCATTTCATTGTACAACACAGCCCAGGAGATTTGAGGCATTTAAAAGGAATTTTCTTGTGTTCTCTCCTTGCCACTGACTCCGCAGAGAGACTCTGCGGTCCCATCCCTCCCGCCTGGGCCCTCGGCCAGCCCCTCTCGACCTCTTGCCCTCCAGGGCTGAGCGCTCTGCTGGGCGAGAGAGGAGTGGCCCCCGGCCGCCCATAGGGAGGGACCCTCCGCCGCACCTGCAGCCCGTCCCCCCCATCCACCCTCGAGGCCTCCGGACGGCAGGGGCTGACAGAGGGCTCCTAGGAAACGGTGGAGACCACGGGCCCTGGGCAGCGGGAGGAGGCCTTGATGGCACCGGCCCCCTCGGCAGGAGCTGATAACGGTCTAAGACCCTCAGGGTAGACCCTGAACTTCTGACATCTGTGCCCAAATTTGCAGGATGGCGATGGGGATGGCCCCACTTGCCAGCGGGGAGGTGACAGCGCATGTGATGGGCGGTGGGAAAGGTCGCTGTGAGGGCCATGGTCCTGTTCCACAGCGCTGGTGAATGATGCCAGCCGAGGGTCCTAGGCTGCAAGTGGCCTGTTTGGGGTACACATTTCAGGGGCCACCTGATCACAGCCAGGGCCACACAGAGAGGACGCAGGGAAATGCCCAGTCAGGCGTGAGGTGGCCTGTGGGGACCTGGCAGCCCAATGCGGTGGGCGGTGGACATGGAGCTTGAATGGGGGGAGGGGAGAGGGGGCCCCCAGAGGAGCTGCCTTTCAGGCTGAGAGAGGTTGGCTCAGGTAGAGTGGGGGGCAGATGTGGGCTCTCGCCCGGCGAGTGTCTGGGTCAGGGTGGGGGCGCTGACGGGTCTGCTGGCCGGGTCACAGGACAGTCATTGCCCATGCCCCTGAGTCTGGGCATGGCCTGCACACTGACCTCAGGGCGCCCACCCGTGTGGAGGACGGGCCATGTGGGGGGGAGTTGAGGCCAGGCCGGCCCTCCAGTGGAGCCTGAAACTCCGAGTGGAGACCCCTGCGGCCTCCGCCTGCTAAGTCTGGGACCTGAATTTGGGAACCGCTCTGGTCCAGGACCAAAGTGCTGGGAACGGCAGGACCCGGAGGTCTGGGGGCGCCCACGACAGGCTGAACCTGTTTGCCAAAAGGTGGCAATGCTTAGGACCGAAGGAATGGGGGCTCAACCTTCCGGAAGTTTCCACCGCTTGATGGTGTGATTCGTTCCTCTCTGACACTGAACTGACGCTCTTTGGGGCCCGTGGAAGGGGCTCGGTCAGCACCTGTCAGCAGAGCTGCCTGGCCACCCGGGGTCTCCACGCCCCCCAGGCCCCGCGGGAGCCAGTCTGCACAGGAATCAGAGCGCCAAACCCCGCAGCCCCGGCCCCCTGGTACCCCTCGTGGGCCGTGCACAGCCCGGCGCCGTGGGGGGTTATTCCGGGCGCGGGAAGGACCCGTTTCTCCTCCCGCCCCAAGCGTCAGGCACCCCGGGCCCAGGACCGTAAGCCCGCGCCTGCGCGTTTGCTGGAGGAGTTTGAGCAGCAACTTGGTCCTTGGACGGTTTCCCGACCGAAGAACCCGCCGCCGCCAACCCACCAGCGCGAACCCGCCGCCGCGAACCTGCTGCCGAGAACCCGCCGCCGCCAACCCGAAGACGCAAACCCGACTCCGTGAACCTGACGCCGCGAGCCTGACGCTGCGAACCTCGCTCTTCAGTTATCTGCCCGCCTGAGCGACAAAGTGAGACCACGGAGGCCACTCCGAGGACAGCCTCTCATGAGCCCTCACACCCGCCGGGGGCGCCATGGAGTGACGGTCACGTTCACGCGGAACAGAGGTGGCAGCGGGGTTACAGCTGAGCTCACCACATAATGATACAAATTTTAGAAACCCTGTGTATTTAAATTTTTTTTAACATTTATTTATTGTTGAAAGACAGAGTGTGATCGGGGGAGGGGCAGAGAGAGAGACAGGAAGACAGAGAATCGGAAGCAGGTTCCAGGCTCTGAGCTGTCAGCACAGAGCCCGATGCGGGGCTCAAACCCAAAAATCGTGAGATCATGACCTGAGCCGAAGCCGGACGCCTAACCGACTGAGCCTCCCAGGCGCCCCAAGAAACCCAGAGTATTTAAATTAAATCATCTGCTGATCACTCTGTACTTCTCCATCGAAAATTTCAAAATGGCCGCTGGCTATTAAGCGAAACGTACGGGTCTGGCGGCGTTTCCGGGTCAAGGTGAGACACGTGTGAACCGTCCACAGGTGCTCACACCCGTGCCCTTCATCCCCGGAGCGTGTCCGACTCTGAGGGAGACCCCAGACCTCAACATCCGCTAAATGCCTGAGCGTTCTGCCCCAGACACCCCTCCAGAGGGAAGGGGGAAAGGTCGTGGGAGAATACTCACATAGTGGGAATTAAAACCCTTTTATATTAACTGAGTTTATGATGAGGGAAATTAATGCCACGAGAAGCCGAGGCCGGGGCTCCGGGCCGCTGGCCAGCCCGTGGCCCGCACACACTGCCGCCTGGGAACAGACTGCCCCTGACGCACAGCCCTTCCCTTGACGCTAAAAGGAGCTCAAAAGTAGGAACTTCTTTTCTAAATACGCAAAACCCTGCAGTCCTCTTCATGACAATCCCCGTGTCCCCACAAGTGCCCGAGGCTTTGGGGAGCGGAGGCCGCGCTGAGCGCACCTGAGGAGAGACTCAGAAACGAAGAGGCAGCGGTGTGTCGTTAACTCGGCCGAGACCTGGGGACCCGGGGCAGGGGTGTGGGGGCCTCGTCCCTGTGTCCGGACACGTCCCATCCACCCCGAATCCCACACCTCCGCCTCAATGTGTGGACGGATCCAGGCTGGGCAGAGACAGCTCGGACCTCTCCCTCTCCTACAGCCCGGACCTCTCCCTCCCCTACAGCCCGGACCTCTCCCTCCCCTAGACTGTTTGTTCAAGTAACTCGTCTGTGAAGACGGAGAGGACAGGCACACACGGAGCTACACCCCCGGCAACCTCCGGGCGTTGGGTTTGAAGGGATTATTATTAAGATAATGTGATTCTCAACCTACTCCACATGTCTTTTGCGAAGAGAAGAGAAAGCCGCTAAGAACTCTTGAGGCACACGGTCCGCTAGAGCCACCGAGGGTCATGCTAGAAGCTGGGGCAGACCTGCTCACTTATGGCAGGTGCTTTGGGAAGTGAAGTTCTGGAGTTTTTAATGAAAAAGTCCACAGAACACGCCGCTTGTCCACGTGCAGTGTGTGGACGGGGCGGGCACCCCCAAGTCCCCACGGCCACCGTTGGCTTCCTCAACAAGCTGGCTGCTCTCGGCAGCCCAGCTAAGCAGGGTGTCGGGGGTCCTGTGACCGGACCCTGCAGGTCTCACCCGCGGCCCGGCCCCTTGCCCTCATCCCACGGTCCTTGGCACCCCCAGGGGCGGAGGACAGCGCACCAGACCCCAGTTGAAAACAAGATGGCACCCAGGACCATGGGACGGGGCGGGCCACCACTGGCCTCCAGACGCACCGGCAGGCGGGACTTAGTGGGGACAGTCACCGGGAGCGGTGAGTCTGGCGTCTGGGAGGAGGGGACCCTGTCGGGCTGAGGGACCCCCCGCAACCAGCTCCGTGGGACTCCTGCTGCACGTGCGCTGGTGGCCGAAGGTGGCTCGGCCTCGGACGAGGGCTCGGGGAGCCGGGCCGACGTTCCGCCCAGGGGCACCCATGTGAGCCCACGCCGTTCGGGGGGCTCAGCTGAGGCTGAAACAAGGTGCATTTCACACTCTAGGTCTCCTCCCTCGTTTCCAGCTTGATCGACCTCATGGGCCACGAGCCGGTGTGGCGGGCTGGCGTCCCCGGGCCGCTCTGCAGAGTCCGGGCGGCAGCGGGCTGGACGTGCGCATGGCCTCAGGCTGCACACCTTCTGGCGAAGGAGGGGAGAGGTGGCGGACAGCGGCGGGAGGCCGGGACTGCCACGCTCCGCGCTCAGGATCGCTCCAAACGGCCCGGCCAGGCTTCTAACGTTCTCACAACAAGAGCGACGGCCACGGCGCCATGCCCAGCGGCCACGCTTACACTTGCGCCTCACTCACTCAGATTGTTCATGAGCTTGTCCAGCCCGTCATGGGCGGGGCCCCGGGCGGAGGGTCGGCAGGGTGCACGGGGTCCTGCCCTGCGGGACCCCAGTGTGATGGGCACCAGACCCTCCCAGCGGGAAGCTCAGTGCCCGTGGAGCTGGTGCCACGCTAGGTTCTCCCGACTTGGTAGTTCAAGGACAAAGCTGTTGGGGCGCCCGGGGGCTCTGGCAGTTAAGCCTCCAACTCCTGATTTTGGCTCAGGTCAGACTCTCATGGCTCGTGAGATCGAGCCCTGAGTCAGGCTCCAAGCTAAGCATGGAGCCTGCTTGGGGTTCTCTCTCCCTCTCTCTGCCCCTCCCCTCCTTGTTCTCTCTCTGTCTCCCTCTCTCTAAAAAGAAAATGAAAAACGGATGAAGCCACAGTGACCAGGACGAGGGAAGAAGGGCGGAATACACCGGAAGCTCTTCCACGTGGACACGCACGGGGCGCAGGTGGCCTCCCCCGGTCACCCAGGAAACACACCAGCAAACATGCAGAGGCTCCTCTCCGAAGGGGGGAAAGGAGCCAGAAGCCCTCGCCCTGAGCTCCCCGGCAAAGGCAAACCTTCAAACCCATGTTATTACCATGAGGCTCTGACTTGGGCTGTGTCTCCACATGGCCCCGGAGAGACGCCCCCCACCTGGCCTCTGCCGGCGGGAGGCAGGCAGGCCCAGAGGAAGGGGAGGCGGCCCGGCTCCGGGGCCCCGGGGGAGGCAGGCCCAGAGGAAGGGGAGGTGGCCTGGCTCCGGGGCCCCGGGGGAGGCAGGCCCAGAGGAAGGGGAGGCAGACCCGGCTCCGGGGCCCCAGCGGAGGCCCTGGCGGGGGGCGTGCTCCGCCAAGTGGAAGGGAAGGAGCCTCCTGCGGCCGAGGCCCGGGCCGCCTCCCGCTGTTCGCCAGGTCCCCACTGGCTCCGGAGAGAGTCTGCAGGTGCAGTGGCTGGAAAGCGGCGGCCGCGGTAATGGAGCGGATCTGGGGAGGCTCCGCCAACCGCTTCCAGGGGGGAGGAGTGTCCCCGAGCAGCCGCGGCGCGTCCTCCAGGGGCCCCACCGGCGTCCACTCAGACGGAAGCGACGCGATTTTATCACCTTGACTGGTGTCCAGGTGCACAAATGTGAGCCCACGTGAGCCCACGTCCCTTCAGGTGGGAATCTTCCCGGGGCTTCCGTCTGCCCTTCTGTGGACGCAACTTTAAGTCTTTTCTTTAAAAAAAGAAGAAGAAGAAGAAGAAGAAGAAGAAGAAGAAGCAACAGAAGCAGAAGCACATTTTCCAGCTGATTCTTGCTTCACTTCTCAGACACGGCGCATCCCCGCCCGCACGGGCTTCTCCCCTCGGGCCGGGAAGCCCGGCTCCGGGGCGGGCGGTCACCCCCGAAACGCCCATCAGTTTTCAAGGATGCTGGGAGGCCTCCTGTGAGGATTCATCTTTTCTCTATACACTTCGAGGTTTCTTGAAATGATACAAACACAAACCTTTTTGAAGCTGGGAGGATGCACGAGTCAGTGAGACGCACTGACCAGACCCCCGTGCCCCCGATGTAGCGCTCGAAGCCTGGAAACAAACCAAACCCGTCGACCCGTGGATCTGTGCCCAGAATGTGGCCACCGCCACCCGCAGTCAGGCTGCGAGAAGAAGGCAGGACCCGTGGACCCGCGCTCCGCAGGGGCTCTGCAAAACCTTGCTAAGAAACTAAAACATGCTGGGGCACCTGGGTGGTCAGTCAGTTGAGCGTCCGGCTTTGGTTCAGGTCATGATCTCACAGTTCATGGGTTCCAGCCCCGCGTCGGGCTCTGTGCTGACCAGTAGCTCAGAGCCTGGAGCCTGCTTCAGATTCTGTATCTCCCTCTCTCTCTGACTCTCCTCTGCTCACACTGTCTCTCTCTGTCTCTCAAAAATAAATTTAAAAAAAAATTAAAAAATAAAAAAATTTAAAAAAACTAAAACATGCTGAAGACACCAGACCTGTAAGAGCGTGTATTGACCTGAGCATTTATGTGAAACTT
This sequence comes from Mungos mungo, assembly GCA_004023785.1. NCBI lineage: Eukaryota > Metazoa > Chordata > Mammalia > Carnivora > Herpestidae > Mungos > Mungos mungo. The sequence goes on along the minus strand of PISW01004436.1, from coordinate 78,376 downwards.
CCAGAAAAGGAAAGAACGCACACCACAGAAAACTACAAAGGCAGACCAGTAGTTGGCTGGTACCGGGGCAGGAGTGGGGGCCCGGGGGGCCGCGGGGGGGGGCTGTTGCGTTACTGGATGTGGTTGGACGTCTAGAAACATTGTTACCAGGTATTTAGCAGAGAGGGAGAGCGTGTGGAAAATGCAATTTCGGTCTCAAAGAAAATTATGCCATGAAAACCATCGTGCAGATATTAACTCCAGGAACAATGCAGAGTCACCCACGAGGGAAAAATAATCCCAGGGCGTAACTCGCCTTCACAGGGAAGAAGAGGGATTGATCCAAAACTAGGGACAAAGGTGTGCTGGGAAGGGGGGGTGCACCCTGGAAGGAGTGAGGGCAGGAATCACTACAGTCGGTAACTATTATTTCTAGACACAGAGACAAACAGCTGAGCTAGGCCACAGCAGTGGAGGACGGCCCGGGGAGCGGGGGGGACGGCCCGGGGAGCGGGGGGGAGGCTGCGGGCTGCACTACACCTTCGTCCAAGCCTCTCAGGGTTGTTTGATTTTAAACATCGCTCATCGTGTCTTTTGAACTAAGAAAGCCGTTCTGACAAGCAAGGGCGTTGAGCAGCCAGCTGCCCCCACCATTCTGAAAGGATATTTTAATGGCAAAAATGTGGGGAGAACAAAACTTAAATTAGTCCAAAGAATGACCCGCTGGAGCCCCCAGCAGCAGAAGAGGCAGGAAGGGCCCTCCCCTGGAAGGCAGCCCCGTGGCCCCGTGGTCTCCGACGCGCGGCTCCAGGACTGTGAGGACGCCGCCCCGTGGTCCTGAGTCACCGTCTGTGGCGTTCATTGTGGCCTCAGGGCCCCGAAGCACCCCTCCTCTCCGCCCCAGCCTGGGCCGTGTGCGGGACGCCCCCGTACCACCAGGCCCCAGGACCCCCGCACGCCCTAGGGGCTGCCTCCCTGAACCCAGGCTGGGAGCCAACGCTTGCCCGGCCTCTGTGCCCAGAGGTGAAGGGTGGGCCGGGCAGGCCTCCTCCGCGGGTCACCGCCAGGGCCCCGGCCGGGGCACCCCCATCTGGGGACCTCCCAATGCCCCCTCCTCGGAGCCCCTGCCCAGGAGCAGGCCTGGCCGAGCCCGTGGCCCCGCGTTGCCCCGTCTGACGCCCTTTCCCCAAACACGGGTGCCCGCGAGGCTCACGTTTCCACGGTTCATTATTTTTCTCATGAAAAGTAATGAGTTTTAAAAGCAGTTCACCCTCTGGAGATGAAGGTCTGGCTGGAGGAGCTCTCCCGCCGCCTGACCCCTGCCCGCGGCGCCCGGAGAGCCTCGGAAAGGTCGTGTCCCCTCCCCGGGAACAGGTCCCGGGGGAGCAAGTGGCGCTCTGGTATTTTCATGAAGCGCGAGGTGGATGAGAACGTGGGGAGGATGGGAAGCCCCTGAACCGGCGTGTTTCTAACTAAACACACCGGGGATTTTACCTGCAGGCTCTTCCGGCCTGTGCCGGGCACCTGGCCGCCACCTGGTTTTGTGAATGAGGTTTTACACGCTCAGGCCCGCTGGGCCCTGCAGTGTCCCCGCCGTCTCCGTGACGCGGCGCCGAGTGCGGGTGACAGGCCACGGGGCCCCACAGGGCGAGGAGCTTCCCCTCCGCCCGTCCTGGGAAGCGTTGTGGACCCTGCGACAGACCAGAGGCCGCACAGGGCACCACAGGACAGGGGAGGGACTGGTCGCGGCCCCGAGAGACCTGCGTTGCCTCGGAGATCTGGCTGTCCCTGAGGGCTGTGACTGCCTGTCATTTTTAGTTGCTTCTTTGATCTTTTCTGCGTTTCCCAAACTTTCCATAGTGAATACTTTAAAAAAACATTCTTTAGATTTTTTTTAAGTTTATTAATTTATTTTGAGAGACAAAGACAGCAAGCAGAGGAGAGGCAGAGACAGAGGGAGAGAGAGAGAAGCCCAAGCAGGCTCTGCGATGTCAGCTTGACGCCCGCCGTGGGGCTCAAACTCATGAACCATGAGATTGCGACCTGATCTGAAACCAAGAGTCAGAAGGTTAACCCACTGAGCCCCCCAGCACCCCCAAACCACATATGCTGGTCAAAGCTGTCACGTGGGTGAGCGAACCCCCTCGGAGGGCAGAGCTCAGGCCGGGCAGGAAGGAGAGTGATGGGAGGGAGGGAAAGAGAGGAGGGGAGGGGCCAGGAGGGGGAGGCAGTGGGTGCTCCTAGGGGTCCTGCCAGCACAGGGCGGGCGCCCACCCTCCCGGCACGCAGGGCTGAGGGCTGCAGGGCAGATGCCCACTTGCTCCCGGGCACGTGGTGGGGCAAGCACGGCTGGGCTCCGCACCCACAGTGACCAGGGGGCCTGGGGTGGCGGCCACAGCGTGGGCACAGCGGTCTGAGGCAGTGGGTCTGGGGGGCTGCTGGGAGTGATGGCGTCACAGAGGGCTCTGGCAGGACAGGCCCCGAGGGGCAGCAGCGCAGCTGGGGAGGAGCTGAGGGACCCACATGAGGACTTGGCTCCCGGGCGTCCCATCGATGTCTCGTGGCTCCGCTGACACGGGTCACGCGGGTCACCGCGTCGGTCCCCATGGGACGTCCAGGGAGCCTGTTGCTCCTCTGTCCTGCCAGACTCCCCATCCGAGGAGAAACGACACATTTTTCTCAAAGTCAAGTAGAGTTCCTTAAGGATGAAGCGGAAATGTCTGCGTTTATTTCTGGGGACGCAGGAGAACATGTGTGGTGCAGTGAGACGGGTCATTAGGGGCCCAGCTCCCCGCCCGAAGCCTCGGGGCTCGAACTCACGAACCATGCTCCATCTGAGCCTGCGGGACAGAGGCCCTCTGGTCCGGCCTCCCCAGGCGCCACCTGCTCCTCCCGCCCCGCCCCACCCCCGTGAGGGCCAGCAGAGGCCACCAGAACCTCCGTGACGGCCAGCGGTTGGCACTGGGGCTTCATACTGTGACAGGTTCAGATCCCTGGGGGTGGCCCAGGAGCAGGCGCAGAAGGCTGGCCCCGCCCATGGTGGAGGCAGTCTCCCCGCGTGCACACGACTCAGCCCTGCAGCCAGGAGCTCCGGGAGGCTGTGTGCGGACCGCACCCCTGCGAGGGCGGGCCTGGGGCTGTCACAACACCTGCAGGGGACACTTGAACGGCCTCTTGTAACTGGTCCTCGGTGCACGTGGGCCCCCAGGAGTCAGCGGTGCAGACAGTGGCCCCGGCTCTCACCTGGGGCTCAGGGCGGCCGCCCCCGCCTGTGCAGGGGTGCACCCACCTGCACTCAGCGGGAGGAGGATGTGCCTCGCGCCCTTGGCGGGGCTGCCCCCACACGTGGGACGGGCCCGCACTGGGTACCGCCTTGGGGCTCCCTGGGGCTCCCGTCCACCTCTGCCCACGGCGTCCGCCACCCTGAACGGGCCCACCATGGGGACGTGGTCGGCCACCCGCTCCTTCGGGGCCACCTGGCCATGGGCCAAGCAGCAGAACAGGGGTGCTGCTCATGGTCAGTGCAGTCAGGGCTCACAGCCGAGCTCACGAAGTGAAGGGATTTCTAGAAGCATCCGGGACCCCAGGGGATGTGATGGCCGTGCACAGAGCCGGAAGCAGACCTCCCTCTCTCTGAAAGGCAGCACTGCCTGCTGAGGCCCAGACAGCCATGACCCCCATGGAGCCTCCCGGCTTCCTCCCCCTGACCCCCCGGTCACCCCAGACCCTCTGTCACCCTGGCCTCTCGGTCACTTCAAGCTTCCTGCTCTGCTCCAGGACCCAGGGCAGGACTTGCCCCCACCGGTCCCAGACCCATGGCCGTGCGGCCCCTTCTGCCCACTGAGACCCCAGTGCCCACGAGGCCTGGCCCCGGGACGAGCCCTGCCTGCTGGGCAGCCCTGCGCGCAGCCCCTGGGAAGACCGGCTCTGGGGAGGCGCTGGCATCTCAGCCAGAATCCACCTCCAGCAGCCGCCCCCAGACTCAGCCGTGGGTGCTGGGTGCCCAGGGCCGGGTGTCCTGCAGGCACTGCTCACGGAGCTGCGGATGCGCACAGGACAGAGACAGGAGGTCACCCCCACGACAGGGACACAACAGGGACCAGAGACAGCCACTTTCAGGAAGGGTGACTTGCGTGGACACTCTCCCCTTACTGTGCGCTGTGGAACCAAACACCCCAAAATGAGTGTCCCCCTGACAATGCGGGCGGATAGGGACCCACACCTGCCCCACCTCGCTGACCAGCTACCGAGAGGCGGGGCCTTGAGGCCTGGGGTCGGGGGCCAGCAGGGCCCTGTCTGGCTTCTATCCCTGTCCGAAATCAGCGCAGAGAGAAGCCACGTCCACGGAGCAGGGTCAGTGAGGCCGTCTGCACGGCCACGGTGTCCTCCGGCTGCTCTGTGGAGACGGCAGACGGGGCCTGGAAACGGCGGGGCCGTGGCCGGCGCCCCCGCCCCCTCCCCACCCCTGTCCCCGCGGCCCCGCCCCCGCCCGGTCCCTGCGGCCCGGAGCCCAGTGCAGGCGGCGGGAGCCCCCTGAGCGGAGCCGCACATCGCCACTCCGCACACGGTGTTCTCCTTGATTAAAAACTGATTTTCTGCGCTGCTCTCAGAATTGCTTTTCATTGCCTTTGGAGGAACAGGAGGGAAAGGGATAAAGAATCTGCTGTAAATAATCTTCCTCGGGAAAGAGATGGAAGAAAAGAAAACCTAATTTGTCTGATTTTCTTCTTCACAGAGTAAGTGCGCACGTAACGAGCAGGGTCCGGGCCGCGTACATCATCTTTATGTCCGGGGTGACTGGAGAAACGTCCCTTCTAAACCATCCCCCGAGCGCGCGGCGGGGCAGGAGGGCGGGGCTCCGGCGCCCAAGCCCTTCACGGGGGGTGCGGCGCCCAGTGATGTATCCCGCCGTCTCCGCGCCCCGGGCCGCCCCGCGGGCCCCCAGCTGCACGTGCCAGAATTTAATATTCCGTTGCATAATTTAAATACTGGGGACTCAAGTAGACGTGCTCCTAAAATCCTAGGTCTCCCGTTTACCGTAAATCCCTTTTCCTGAAGGAAACTAACAATTTAATAACGCGTCTCCAGGCTCCGCTCAAGTGGGTCTCCTGAAATATGAGATTATAAGAAAGAAAACGACAGAGCCGAGGAAAGAGCTCCTCTCAGGAGCTGGGGGCCCCCCCGAGCAGTGCGGCCGGCGGCTCCAGCCCCAAGGGTCCAGGGAGCGCTGTCAGGACGGAGGGGAGCCGTCTCCCCAGGGCGCGGCTCCGGGTGCAGAACTGCAGCCCCGGACCCCCCGGAGGGGCGGATTCTCCACGGTGGTGGAGGCCGGAAGCAGGGCTCAAATCAGGGGGGCCTCGGGGTGGACCCTGCCCACGGCTTCCACGCACGCTGGGCCCGTGGCACCTGCGTTGACCACACGGCGTTCCTCCAGTGCACAGAGGACGGCACTGCCCTGGACCCAATGCCCACGACGTGCAAACCCACGGACTCGGGTGCCCCAGGGCAGAGCCAGGCCCGGAACCCCCAGGGCCACGCTGAACCCCCCGGCTCCTGCTTCGTGAGCCCCGGTGCCAGCAGCCGGCAGGGCCACCCGATGGGCAGGCGGGCACCAGGCACAGCCACATCCAGGCCCCCACAGGGCTGAGGGCTCTGCCCCAGGGATGGGGCCCCCGCGTGCCACACCCAGCTCAGGGCCTCACCCCTGCAGGCCCGGGACACCTCTGGGCTAATGCCCCCAACAAGGGACCCTGGAGGCTCATGGGGCAGGGCAGCCAGGATGAGGACAGGGCTCCAGGGCTGAGCCTCTAGGAGCGTAGTGCCTGAGGCCACCAGGGAACAGACTGGTCAGAAACGGGCTGCCTGCGCCCCCACCTGGCCCGGCACCCCACAGGCTCACAGCACCCCGCCATCCTTCACCCCCCCTCCAGGGAGGGGGACGGTCTTGGGGTCTCGTGGCCATAAACGTTATCGGTGCCACACATCTCCTGAGCCCTGCCTGTGGCCTGTAAACTACGCCCTTCGGGGAGAGCTCGGGGAAGACCTGCCGCTGCAGGGGACAGAGGGGAGCTCGCAGGGGCGAGGGGCGAGGACCGGCGTGCAGACGGCTGTGTGGGCTCTGTCCGCCCCGCCGACGCTCACCTGCCCCCCTCCCGCCCCCGCGTGCACCTGTGCACACCTGCCCCACTCCCGCCGCACTCCTGCCCCCATGCCAGCAGGTGGAGGAGCCCACGGAACAGGGTCTCACAGCCAAGGGGCCTGTGTATCACCTGCTTTGATGAAGGGGAAACTGAGCTTCTCACTGCTGACCTCACAGTGGACCCTGGCCCAGAGGAGGCGTGCCTGTAAGCACCCACCGAATGACCCAAGCAGTTTCGGGCAAAGCCATGCTCAGAACCATCCAGGGTTGTGTGGGCGGGTCTGTGCCTCTTTGGTGGACAAACCGGGGGAGGGGGTGCATTTTTGGCCAGTGGTCTTTCCAAGATGGCTTCACTCCCAGAGAGTGGTGGGCTAGCTGTTGGCTGGGCCACGGGGGTGGTGGCCGGGGTCCCCCAGCCAGAGAGGGAAGCCCCGCATGCAGCCACAATTCCAGCTCCCCCCCCCCACGACGTCACCACGCCGGCCACAGCTCCGTCAGGGAACGCCAGCCTCTGCCCCTTCACGGGAGGAGGGGGGGCACTGTGGGGTGCGCGCCGTCTACCACTGGGGTGTGCGCGGCCCCTTGGTGCTGTGGGACGAGAGGTGTATGTGATACCAGGATCTGCAAAGCTCACGGCCACGTTCCGTGGTGCCCGGACCACAGCGCCCTGGCCACGATTTAGGCGTCTGTTGGAGTGCACCCATGCAGAGCAAACACCCGTGTGTGGGTGCGGGAGGGGAGAGGACGGAAGCACCGAGTCGGGGGAGGGCTACGGGGGCGGGGGAGTGCCTCCCGCGTCTGGGGCGCCGGTTCTCCTGTCTGCGCAGAGGCTGCGCGTGGTACGTGCTCACTATTCTGTCCACGTCTGCAGGACCTACGGGAACGCTCCCTGTTCCGCTTCTGATATTGGCAGTTTGTGCTTCCCGGCGTCGTCCTGATCAGTCTCGGGACATGCCAACTTTATTAACTTCCCCAAGAATAGACTGTAGGCCTTATTTTCTATGGGAAATCTGGCTCATATTGTATTGATTTTTTTCCTCTTAACTTTTGTTATTTCTTCTTTTTTCTTCACATTCATTTTCCTTTTCTCTTTCTAACTCCAAGCAGGAAGCATCATTGATTTTCAACTTTTAAAATACAGTGATTGAGTGCTACAGGCTCCCTAGGAAGGCGGCTTTAGCTGCTTCCGGCAGGTTCCGGCAGGTTCCGGCAGGTTCCGGCAGGTTCAGGCGAGTTCCCAGACGCAGGGAAGTGCTGTGCCTCCCCAAATGCTATGTGGCTCCTCGGAAACGCCGAGGGCTTCACCAGACACGCACCGGCTTCCCCGCTAGGCTTCCTGCGCACCTAAGCATTGTCTGCCCTGAGTGGACACTGTGTCACCTCGAGCACCACGTGGCCCCCTCCCTTCCGGATCCGGGTGTATTCGTCACACATTTTATGTCTACATGTGTCATAAAACTCGTAACACATCGGTACATTATTGTTGTGTATCCAACAGGTCCCTAAGGAAACTGGGAGAACGGTGTCCACATTCTGTCCCCTCCCAGCTTCATCAGGAGACTCTCTGGACTTAACCTTCATGCTCTCAGTGACAATGGAATATTCTAGCATGACACCTTCCATCTTTGTCCTGACCTCCACTGTTTCTGATGAAAAATAAGCGGTCCCTCTGCCTGTTAGGTTTTCTCTTCATCTTGAGGTTGTGGTACTTTGTAATGTCCCCATTTCTCAGGTGTTTTTTAATGATTTTCCTGCTTGGGCCTCACTGACCCTTTTGGGGCTATAGGGCTGAATCTTTCACCAAACTTGGGAAAAATTCTGAGCAATATCTTTGAATATTTCTTCTCCATTGCTCTCCCTTTTCCCTCGGGGACTCCGAATTACATGTGCAGACTATTTGTTAGTAGAAAGTATTTTAGTCTCTGGGGGCGACACCTTCTCTGTCACAACTACTCGCCTCCGCCCTTGCCGTGTGAAGGCAGCCATACAGGATATGGAAATGAGCAATTGTGGCTGTGTGCCAATAAAACTTTATTTACAAAAGCATGTGATGGGCCAGGGAACCGTTGCCTCTGCCGTGTTGCCACGTGTGTATCTGTGCCTCGGAGGCTGGCCGCCCGGTCACATCCGGGCGGGCTGTGAGAGCCATGGGGCCCAGCGCCACTCACGAGGCCCCCTGGGACGGAGCCTCGGCCTCCCCGGAGGACGGCGTCTGCAGCCGCGGAGCGGGCCTCGAACTGGCCGCTTGTGCCGCTCACACACCAGGGAGGGTCGGGGTTCACTGGGTCACGGTCGCACGAGAAGCACAAAACCTGGCCTCTGTTCGTCCACTTGATTTCATTAATCCGTGTCCTCGGGAAGGACGCACTCCACACGGCTCCGTTCTGGACAGCTGGTGGACACCGGCCGCTCGTGCGGGACGCGGTCTCCGCCCACGGTGCCCACATGGTCCACGTGCACGAGAGGACCTTCCAGCAGGCGGGGGCGGCGGCGGGGTGCCTGCCCGGACGGCTCAGCCCCTCACGTGTCACATCTGTGGGAATTCCGCCTCGGGCCTCTGGGTCCCCGCATCTGCCATCAGCGGCCCTCCAAGGCTTGCCCCTGTGCCCGGCCGAGACGTCACCTTACCGGAGTCCTCACCTGAAACAGCAGAGTGTAGGGCAAGGGTCGGTGTGCGGATGGCTCTTCAGGGGACCGTGACCCCCGGAAGCAGGCCTGGGGCCGGGGAAGGGCCAAGGACAAGGGTGGCAGGCGGTCTGAGGCCATCGCCGAGCCTGTACCGGTGCGACGGGGTCCCGTGCACGAGCTCGCCCCGTCCACGAGGCAGGGCTAGAGGACCAGAGCACGTGTGCCCGTTCCTGCCCCCATCAGCCAACGGTCTGCCCCAGGGGGCACGGGGCACAGTCCCAAGTGCAGTGGACACATGATGGGCAGGCTCCCGCGAGCTGAGCGCCGCCATCCGGAGTTCAAGAGCGCCCCGGGAAGGGCAGGAGGCACCGCTGGGATGGGCGGGGCAGGGGCTGGCGGGCTAGGCTCTGTGCGGCCACTTGCCGCCGCCGTATCCAGCCTAGAGGGTGGCCGGCAGCCGTGGGCCGGGCACAGAGGTGTCCCCACAAACGTCCGCGGCGCTAGGCCTGCGGCGGGGACTCGGGCCGCCAGCGGTGTTGCCGTCGAGAACAGTGTGAGAAGTGTTTCCACTGAACCAGGGGACTGACTCCGCGGACTGATTTCTAGCTTCTGCCTTCAGGCTCCTCTCTCGCTTTGGAGGAAAGAAACTCGGATGGATTCCGGAGACGAGAAAGGCGGCGGGCAGAGTCGGGCTGCCCCCCTGGGAAAGCGGCAAAGGAGGCGCCCAAGTTGCGCCTGCTGGTCCCAGCCCACCGGAGAGCTCGCCGGCGGGAGCACTCGCTACCGCTGGGTGCCCAGTCCCCTCCCCGGTCCCCCCTTCACCCCGCGGCCTCTCAGCTGGGGATTCCGACCGAGCCCACTGGAGCTGGCCTCTTCTGCGCCAACGGAAACGTGCGCGTGACCCGTCGGCGACCCTCACCCACCCCTCCCTCGCCACAGGGCTCTCGACTGCCCTCAGGCTGCACGCAGGTCACCTGCGTGGTCAGGTCACCTGCCGCACGGTTCCCGCGGGCACCGACGGTGACCGGCCCCGCCCACCCTGGGCGAAGCCGCGGCTGCCCCCGGACCCTCCCTGCCCCCCAGCCGCCGGTGCAGCCGCTCTCAGAAAAACAACTAAGTCGAGAAACAAAACTGAGCCTAAGAACTAAACCCCATTCTTAAATTGTAGTCACAGTTACTTCAACCCTTTCTTGACGAACTCGGTTTGGTGGTGACGTGGAAGCCCCCCAGGACCACCGGCGGCGGCGGATCTCCCCCGGAGGCGGGAAGGCTTGGCGGGGCAGGGGTGCGCTGAGCGAGCAGGCTTGGGGGCGTGGGCGCGGGGGTGGGGTCAGGACCCTGGCATCGAGCCGCAGCCCCAGGTGGACTCGCCACGCCCCCCACGGGACGTCCACAGGCGGGCGGCCTGCCCCCCACCGCCCCGCCCCCCCCCACCCCCGGCGGCACTGGTACCGCTCCTGCCAGTGGTCACTTTCAGACGCAGCCGCGTCTGGTGGAAGGGGAGGCCCTTTGTTTCCATTTCTTCCTGGCAAAAAGAAGTCTTTCCAGAACCCCGGGCCGACTCCTCCGCATGGCAGTGGCCGGCAGTGCGTGGCCGGAAGGCGCCTTCCCCCGGCCCTCGCCCCGCCCTGAGTGTGGGCTGGGCCGGGCCACTCCCCGCGGCACAGGAGCAGCGGCAAGCGCTTCCCCGTCCCTCAGGTCCGGCCACGCACGGCTGGCCCCCCGCAGGACCCAGGCCGTGAGTCCCGGTGCCTCCAGGGTCCCCGCTGCCCCGCTGCCGGCTCGCGGCCTCGCAGGGACCCTGAGCCCAGGCCCCACGCAGGTCTGGGAGAAGTCTGAGGGCGATTTGTTAGGACAACTGACAGCTCACAGCTCATGACCAGTCAGGATGGGGGGAGAGAGGCGGCGGCTGGACCCGGGCGGATCGGGGTCTGTCCCCACACGGGGACTTGAGGACAGGCAGACAGGGGGGTGGATTTCTCGTGGCTCCTGGGAGGCACACCTGCTGGGGGGCTGGGGCGCGAGCGTCGGGCCTGGGGCCTGCGCTCCAGGCCCGGGGGACGGCCGTGCCGGCTTCCTGGCAGGCAGGACCCTGCATGTCTCCACCCTGCACCGAGCGCAGCCGTGATCAGGGTCTTTTCCACACGTGGTTCTGGTTATTGGCGGGACCTTCCTGAATTCTCCGAAGTGGGCGATGGATTGAACTGTGGGAAAGTGGTCGAGTGAGTTCAATTCTCTTTCTATGTCAACATGCTGGCAGACGCGACTGTAGAATATTTTTCCAGCGAGGGGCTTGTGAGAACATTTCTGAGGACTGAGCTTAGCCGACCCAGCATCGTCCCCGGAGAGCTGGCTCCGGAATCGGAACAGAGACACAGGCCCAAGCAGGGAGGCGCCCGGCCCACAGAGGGCGCCCCCAGCCCCGCCAGGGCTCGCCTGTGCGCCTCGGGGCTCGAACAACCGGACCGAGCAGCCTCCCTGCACTCCCGTGCCTGCTTCCGGAGGGCTGTAAAGGGAGAGGTAGGGGCGCCATGTGCCGCGCGGGGTCGTCCAGGAAAGCTGAGCGAAGGGAGACGGCTCTCGGTGCGCCTCCCCCGACGGCCACGGGCCGGCCACGTGGGGTCCTCCCCTGAAACCTGCTGTCCTGGCAGGCGTCCGGGAAGCCCGGCCCCACCAGGACCGAGGCCGGAGCGCCGTGGACTCGCAGGAGGAAGGTGTGGCCGAGGCCGCCAGCCGGCCCGTCCGGACTGTGGACCCTGAAGCCCCTCCTGACAGACTCCCGGCCAGCACGTTCGGGGCTCTGACAGCAAGGGTGTACATCCGTGTTTCTCAAAGTCCCCCCACCCCTGTGTCACTTCGGGGGGATGGGAGCCTGCAGCCAGACTTCAGGCAGCACAGGTGACACACATTGCAAGGCCCCCAGCGTGTCCTCAAGGTGACATCCAGGAGGTCCTGTGTGTCATTCTAACGAAAACTGCACAGTCCTGGGAAAGGGGTCCTGAGACAGAGTGTCTTCCGGTGACATTTCTTGTTACACAGCAAAACGTTATCTCAAGAATAAGTGTAACGTGGAAAATATCACACACGCGGGGTGCCTGGGGGGCTCAGTCGGCTGAGCATCCGACTTCAGCTCAGGTCGTGATCTCACAGCCCGAGGTTCCAGCCCCGCGTCGGGCTCTGTGCTGACTGCTCAGGGCCTGGAGTCCACTTCAGATTCCGTGTCTCCCCCTCTCTGCCCCTCCCATGATCGTGCTCTGTCTCTCTCCGTCTCTCAGTGATAAACACGTGTATCTCACCCGTGAATGACAAGCAGGCGGCGGCCACGCACAGGGAGGCTCGGCCCGCAGCGGAGGCTGGTCCCCGCCACAGACCACACGGCACAGGGACCGGTGGCACCCTGTAAACAAGCCGCCCGCCTCCTGTCTTGTGCATCTTAAATGTTGGGTGACAGGCGCCCAGGCCACGGCCCGTAAGTGCCACCGGTCCCCGGAAGCAGCCGGGACCTGTGGGAGACCAGGGCAGGGACTGGAGACGTGCCCATGGGCCCAGAACAGGTTGCTGAGCCGGAGAAGCAGGGCCATCAGAGGGACTGGGGAGGTCCCCAGGCGCCAAAAGGGGACACTTTAAGCCCCAATAACTGCAGGGGATCAAAGCACAGGGGCCAAGGGCTGACACTGACCCTCAGAAGGCACAGCCCTCATGTCTCCCTCGGGGGATTCTGAGCCAGCAGACCACCTTCACCGGGTCTCCTCCATGTCGTCAGGCGGGCCGTGAGGGCGCGCCGCCCAGGCTCACAGATAAGGGGCGGTGACAGGGCTCCAACACCGCCGATGACCAGCGGCGGCCCCAACACGGGCCCGTGGAGACGCCGCCATCCGCGCAGCCCGGGCGCACAGCCCGATCCGAGCAAACACCCAACCCTGGAAAAGGAGACGGAGGGGCAGCGAGGCCAGGAAGGTGCGTACTGATTCCCTGCTGAGCACGTGCCTGGAGCGCCGCCGTGGAGACGCCCTAACAACGCTGAGCCCGCCTTCCAGAACTCACCGTATGGGACGGGCTGCCGGGGCTCACAGGAAACACGGAGAGCAGGTACTGCGCCGGGCACCGCAGCTGTTTCTTGGCTGCTTATGAAGACAGGGTCCCCTTACGACGCGCCTGTTTGCCGAGGCCCTTGGGCTACAGACGCCCGCAGGCGGTGGCAGGTCCCCGTGTGCCTCTCGGTCTCACGGTGGCTGCAAACAGAAACTCGGGCAAAATGCACATTCTCAGAGAACCAGTGCAATGTGTTTGGAGGGGTTTAGCCCATAGAAGATTTCTCAGAGCTCATGATCTTTCGGTCCACCCGGCCCACCCCCCAGTCCCTCGGAAACTAGGAATAAAGAGAAAACCAGGCACCTTTTCTCAGCGTCGTGGTATATGCTCACCTAGACTGTGACGATCAGAGACCCACAGTGAGACCCCACCTCTTCCAGCTGGGGTGGCGCCAAGGGGGGGGCCGTTCTGACCTCCACACGAGGCATAGCAAGGGCACCAAGCCCCGCGTGTCGTGAGGGGACCCGGAGTGAGCCGGGGCCCCGTGGCACCACCTCAGGTCTGCTCCCTCGGCACCGTGCACAAGGGCGTGAGCTGGGGTCCAACCAGGCTGTAAGCCCCCTGCTCCGGGGCCGGGACCCCATCAGGATTCTGGAAAGTCAGAGAGCCTGTGACTCGCCAGGGCATGCTGCGTGGGACGGAGGGCACAGTCTCTGATGACTTCGTTACTAGCGTTTCCCTTGTAACAGGACATCCCCCAGACGGGACACCGGGCAGCTCATCTGCCTGGTAGCAGGGCAGCTAGGATGGGGGTCCCGGGGCACTGGACAAGACACCAGCCCTGACAGCCACGCCAAGAAGAGAGGCAGGTCTACAGCTGAGCTGGTCCCAGACTGTGCAGCAGAGAGACGCCCCCGCCCCCACCCCCGCGCGGGCCTCCACAAGTGACGTCAGGAGACAGAGCCTGTGTCCACAGGCTCTCCGATCGCGGTGACACCGTCGGTGCAGTTGGGACCGAAAGAGCGTGCAAACCCAGGGTGGCGTCTGCGCTCGGGCCGACGGGAGCGCCTGGCGTCCACGGCACGGCTGGCCCCACAGGCACCTCCGCCCCGAGGGCAGAGGAGTGTTCCCAGGTCGCCAGGCCGCAGGGCGAGGCTCTGAGGAAGCAGCGATGTGTCCAGCACGGCGACCCCACGGGCAGGTGAATCCCAGCCCCAAGGCCCGGCCGCCACGGTGGCTCTGGTGAGCACACTTGTGCGCCCAGCCGGCCGCCCCTGCACGTGCCCACGCCAGCAGCGCGCCCAGAGCGGTCAGGTGCCGCCACCGGGGACGTGTGGGGGCACAAGGACCACCGGGGGGGGGAGGTGCCGGGAGGAAGCCGTGGAGAAGGAACTGCATTTCCCGAAGGACTGACGTCACCAGCATGTCACCGCACTCCATCGGTTGCTACAGAAAACACCAACGGAATCTGCTTGGGGACCCTGGCGACGGGCGGCACTTGGGCCCCGCGGACCGGTGAGTCCTCCGTGCTCCCCACCATGCGGTTTTATTTAACAAGATAAAATACTTCCGCTAAGCCAAATATATGAAACAATATGAAATGTTATCATTTTATAATGAATCATTAAAATTAGATAAAATAACAATACTATTATTTCATAGTATTATTTACTATTAATGTTGTAATGTTAACTATTCTTTTCTTCCTAAACTGTAAGAAGTAAGATTTTGATGCTTTAGCCTCACCAGGATTGCCCTGGTCCCTGGATCTTTGGCTGCTCGTTTAAACCGTCAAACCCTCTTTCCTCATGAGTTTCCCGGGAGCTCCTCAGACCAGTCGGGACGGCCCCTCTGCCCCCGTGATCTGCATGGTCCCTGTCACCAGCGGCCGCTGTGGTAGCACTTAGTGTCCCAGACTCCCGGTCCGGCAGACACCCTTGTCCGAGCAGCCAGCTGCCACGCTGTGTGGACACTCAGTCCTTCGGAGTGGCCCCGGGCAGGGGAGGGCCGCCAGCGGGTGCAGGACACGCTCATAAATAGAGAATATTCCCGGGTAAGGTAAGCAGTCATCTTGGAACATTATTTCTTCCTGTGAGCACGGCGGCCATGAAAGGGCCCGTAATCCAGTCTCAGCCTTCCGTGGCCTTGATTATTTTGCCCTGATGTTAGATTTTCCTTTTAAGGTGCCGTTTCTTTATAGGTACTTTCTCTGTATTGAAAATTATGTTGTAATGTATAATTATGTAATAACATACAATTTGAATTCATGATTATGCAACTTACAGCATAATCACATAATAATCCACAATTATACCCTACTCTTACTAAAGGAGTAACTGCAGCGATCAGACAGGACAGGCCGAGCTGCCGTAACAAACAGTCCCAGCTTGCAGGGGCTTAAAATCACGGCTGACTGTGGCTCTCGCAGTGTCTGCCCGGTCAGCACGGTGTCCCATCACGGAGTCTGGTGGAGCCTCAGCCACCTAAGATGCCACCGTCTGCCACAGCAGGTGGAAGGGGGAGGGGAAGGAGGGGGGAGTGCAAGCCAGAGACAGTCAGGGGTCCGGCGCCTTTGGGCCCCCGGCGCCGGCTCCCCACCCCCCATCACCAGCCCCTGCGGCCCTTGGCCAGAGGCCAGACGGAGCAGGCTGGGAACAAGGAGAATCACGGAGATCAAGCCAGCAGAGCCCAGCATGGCTCCCGCTACTGCGCAAACGTTTGCTAAAACCTCAGGGAAGTCAGAGGTCAGAGGACGCGGTCACAGGCCTCGGTGGTTTCTCAGGCGGCTGAGCAGGAGTGGACTCCAGGGGGGTCGCAGAAGGCCCGCGGCACTGGGGGGAGCCCGGTGAGAGGGCAGGAGCAGCGCACGCCGCCC
>PISW01004436.1:0-62623 GCA_004023785.1 Mungos mungo | reverse complement strand
CTGTGCTGGAGTGAGAGGCCGTGACCCAATACGACCAGGTCCCTGCAGAAACGGGACCTCTGGTCACAGGCATCAGGACACGCCGGGGGAGGGCGCCGGGTGAGCGTGAAGACAGAGACAGGGGGTCAGGAGCCCCCAGATGGCCGCAGCCACCAGAGGCTGGACGGATCCCTGGGACAGGGTCTGCCTCCCGGCCTCCGGGGGACCGGCCCTGCCCACGGCTCGGCTTCGGACTTGGCCCCTCCAGACCTGAGGGAGAACAGTTACTGAGGAGACCCGGGGTTGTGGCTCTTTGTCAAGCCCCCCGGAGGGGCTCCCCTGAGCCCATGCTGGGGGTCAGGCGCCCCGGAGGGGCAGGTGTGACCGCAGTGCCTTGTCGGGAGCTTTCATGTCACGGGTACGAAGAGTGCCTCTTCCCTCCGTTCTTACACAGAAAATGAAAAGGTTGCTAAATGTATAAGGAGTTTGGACTGAGTCATTGATCTGGATACTTTTAAAGTAAAACAGTAAGTATTTCTGTCACACTTTGAAGTCCGGCTCTGCGGCTCCGGCTTCTCCCTCGGGGTTATTTTATAGCCATTAAGAATGTGTTCCTTTTATCTGGGGCCTTCAATTAATTGAATTTCAAAAATACTCTGAAATGGCTTTTTTTATAGAAAAATCAGCTCCCTCCTGGAGCACATTCCTGTGTGATTTAAGCTGCCGTAATTAAACGGCCGTGCGCCACAGCGGCCACCCTCGGACCCCGCCAGCCACAGAGTTTACCGTGGGGTCCGTGAGGCTCCCTGGACGCCGGGGGGCGGGGACGCTCTCAGCTGTGTTAGGTGGCCAGCAACTGTCCCGGACCACCCTTGACGGGGACGCGCCGGGGTCCACAGGGTGACGGGATGCAAGGCAGGCCGGTGTCCCAACTACGCCCAGGAAACGCTGACCTGCCAGCTTTGGTCAAGGTCCCTAACTGCAAGGGTTCCGGGTCGGGGCACTGCTGGACAGAGTCCGCACAGACCTCCCCAAACCCGAGCTAGGAGGTGAGGGCCGGGGTCGGGGTCAGGATCAGGGTCAGGGGCAGGGTTAGGAGGGAGTGCAAGAGAAGCCAGCAGTCCAGCCTCGATGGCATCTCAGCCCCGGAGCAGCGTCTGGTCCCGATGCGCCCCCCTCCCCACACCTGGGTCTCTCTCACTGCTTACTGGCCCGGGCAAATACCGTTTGGTACCTTGTCACTTCCACTCGTGACAGTGCCACTTGAGTGTGACTGCTGAGCAGTGCACGTGACCGCGGCGGCCCAGGAGGGAGCCTTCCACTGTGGGGAGCAGGGGCCTTCCTGCGGTGCACCCAAGGGGCTGCTACTGGGGGCCCCCAAGCCCGTGCACCTGGGACCCACCCCTACGTTTCTTCTCCGTTCCGAAGACGTTTTCCTGACTCTCCCGTCAAGGACTTGACTCGACACTCAGACTGTGTGTCTGCCGTCACCTCTGTCTGCGGTTTCCGGTGACGCCTCGGTGATGCCCCGGTGACGCCCCGGTGACGCCCCAGTGACGCCCCGGTGCGGAGGCGGCGACTCCAGGCTGCAGCCGGCAGACGCTTCACGTCAAACCACACAGACAGCAGACAGTGTTCGAACTTATAGCCCCTCACTTTTCATAAGAGAAACCTCCCTAAAATCTGCTGGTGTGTTTCAGCATCACAGACATGAATGACACCATGTTTCTGAAACGAGCAGAAAGAAACACTTTCCAACTTGGGCTCTCCTGGCCTCCTTCCCAGCCCATGAGGGTGGGAGAGCAGGAAAGGAGGCTGTGCTGGCGGGGGGGGGGGGGGACGGCCAGGGGAGCCCTCAGTCTACTCCAGGCCCTGCGCTGGGGCCTCGGGCACCTCTGGCCTGGGGCCAGACGCACGTGGCTGTCCCTGGCCACTGCGCCTCTAGGCTCTGCAGAAGACACCACTCAGACTTTCTGCTTTAAATAGCTCAGCTTGGCTCCGCAACAGGGCCGGGGACAGGAAGGGAGAACACTGGCCTGACGGCCCCACAGCCCCAGATGCCAACCAGGAACAGGCCCCAGCTCCTTGGGGAACTTTCCAGAGATGAACGAAGTCACTCTCCCCTGTCCAGCCCCGGTATCGGGCCCCACACTGCTCTGCGGCTCAGTCTGGCCACGGAACCGTTAGAAGTGCGGGCGCCTTCCAAGGACAGGCATCCTTGGGACCCCATGCCCAGTAGTGCCAGGTGACCCCTCTGAGGCCGTCCTCACTCAGGCCATAAACACGAGTTCCTGTGGCCTCCCCCTCTCCCACCTGCGTAGAAGCCTCTTGCCCCTCGCGGGTCCCCAGGGAGGGGCCGGGGCTGCGGGTCCCTGGGTGACGGCAGGCAGCAGGCCACATCAGGCCAGCTCCACGTTCTCCACCAGATGCCTCTGCATGTTGCTGCAACGTCCAGGCTGGGGGAGGGGGCGGCAGCAGGGCCAGGCCCCAGGGGCACGGAGACTGGTTTAGATTGCAGCCGGGCAGCTCTGCCAGCAGCAGGAACAAAAGACGATTGAGAGACAATGGATCCACTGGGGAGCAAGTTCTCACCACAGCGACCAGAGGTGGGGGCGCAGCGGGCACAGCCCCTGACCTTGGCCCAGCAGGGAGTGCTGGGGGCCGCCCTCGGCCGGCCAGGGGGGGCTGCTGCCCTTCAGAGGCGGCCGCACTGCAGACCAGCTCTCTGGGTCACTCAGTCCCATGCCAAAGAGGGACCTTCCCTACCAGGCCCCCGGGCAAGAGTTGGGGTATTCCCATCGGTTCCTCAGGGCGCGGGCCAGGAGGCCGTCTCAAGGCAGGGGTGGGGGGTGGAGATGCACCAGCGTCCTGAGAGCCAGGGGCCCAGGAGGGCCACCGATGCTGCCGGCCACTTGGCCTGGGAGCCGGGCAGGCTCAGGCCTGGCAGCGTCCAACAGATAGGATGCAAAGATGGGCTTTCAGGGAGCAGAGGGAAGGGAGGCCCTGCCCCCAGAGAAGGGTGAGGGAGCCCCCGGCACACCTCCTGGGGAAGGGCAGCTGCGGGCACTCTGGAGGCTGCTGGTGCCCTGGGCCTCGCTGGCCCCTGGTGCTCCTCAGAGGGCTCGGAGGCCGCGATGACGCTGCCTCTAAGAGGCCTGAGTGCGTGCGTCTATCTCGGGATCAAGGCTGTAAACACAAACGTGCCCCACTTACCTTCAGCGATACAAAGAATCTAAGTCCCAGGTCGGCTCTGCAGGGAGGGACTGGCTTGGCCCTGTTGGCCCTGAGGCCCTGCCAAGACCATCCTGTGGCAAGAAGAGGGAGAAGGAAGCGGCCAGCCATGACGGGGCCCCCCCTCCCTCAGTGCCCTGCTCCACTTCCTTCCGGCTAGAATCAAACAAGCTCCCTGCCCAACCCTGGATGGTGTTTCCAGACACCCAACACACAGCGCGCCCCTCTTACAACCCCCTTTAATCGGCTGGGGGTCGGGAAGGGTGTCTGCAGGCCCGAAGCGCACCCGAGGCCCGCCTGCGTGTTTCCAGAGCTGACCTGGGCAGCAAAGCTGTGTCCTCCCCCGAGAAGCCAGCGGAAGCCCTGGGCTCAGAAGCAGGGCCGAGAAGCCAGGACCGCTGGCTCTCCTGCCCCATGGGGGAAACAGAGGCACGAGAGAGGCCCGGAGACAAACCCCACCCGGCAGGCCATGCGGAAGCGGGGAGCAGGCATTGTCCTCCGGCCTTTGCACAGAGCTCGGGAGGGAAAACAGGGAAGGACAGCAAATAACTTTTTCAGACATTATCCACGTCAACAAATCTCAAACGTCATCATAAGACCATGGACAAGAGGGGAACAGCTTCGTGGTTCTTGGAAATGATGGGGAGGAGGGGTGCAGGGCAAGAGGCCCCTTTGGCTAAGGGATCTGGGACCCACAGACCGACGTCCCCCATGGACTCGGGAGCCACTTGTTGTGCAGGTGGAGGTGTGTCCAGACAGGAGACCCAGCCCAGCAGCACCATGGTCAGCCTGTAAAAAGCTCCCGCCTCAGGCTGCCCCGTCATGGGCAGACTCGGTGACGCCAAGCAGTGTCCGTCACCTTTGCACAGCCACCTCCAGGACCCAGGCCCTAGGGCCGCACCAACCCACACACCCGGACAGCCCGACTGGAACAGCCCGAGTGGGCAAGGGCGGTAAGGACAGTGGCCAGAGCGCTGGGATCCCTTAGTGCGAAGGGGCAGCGATGTGCGGGCAGAGTGCGGGGAAGGGAGCCCAGGGCCTGAGCGCTTGCTCGCCCAGCCTACCCTGAGGAGGAGTGCGAGCCGCCAGCCCTCTCTCAGCTGTGCTGGGTGCGGGACCACCAGCGTCCTGAGAGCCAGGGGCCCAGGGTCAATGGGAGATCCAGGAGAACTGGGGCCAGGACCCCGCGAGGCCATCTCGGGCGCGGTGCCTCTGGCCCAAGACAGCGGGGCGCGGGGAGGGCGGCCTAACAGCCCCTGAAGGGTTTGGCCAGATGGAGGCCGCCTGCCTTCCCGCTGCCCCGTGGTGGCTGCGCCTTCTTCTCGGAGCCCGGCGTCCCTGCCCCCACCCCAGGGCGCCCCCCGCGCCCGCTCCTACGCCCCACGCACCCGGGGCGCGGGCCAGGCGGAGGGGAAAGTTGGCAAGCGCGCGGCGCCCGCGGGGGAAAGCGTTAATGGGCGGCCGGGTGGGAGCAGCGCGCTCGCTCGCCCACGTCACGCCGGTGCGGGCTCGGCTGACGACCGCGGCGCCTGGGGACGCCGGCGCGCTCCGCTCGCCAGGTGCTCCGCCTGGAAATGTCTCCATTAGTTGTCGCCTGCTCCCCGCCGGAGCGCGCGCGCCGAGCGGCCGCGCAGAGCCCTCGCGGGCGGCCGGTAGTGGCCGGGCGCCACCGCAGGTAGGCCAGGTCCCCGCGCCCGCCCCCACCCCGGGGCTCCGAGACCCCTCCCCCCTTCCGGGGAGGCGGAGGCTCCGCGCGGCCGCCGAGGGGCGCGGGCGGCGGCGACTGCGGCGACTCCCCGGTGCGTCCCGGGCTGCGCGCTGCTCCCCGCGGCCCTGGCGCCCGAGCGGCGCGGGCGGGCGCGTCCCCAGCGCAGGTAGGGAGTGGGCTCGGCCGCACAAACTTTGCGGGGATCGCTCCTGCGCCCGAGGGCACAAAGTTTGCCGCCGGCCGCTGGGGTCTCCAGGGGCCGCCGCGTTCGCTGCAAGTTGCGGAAGCGGGGTGCGGGGGAGGCGCGGGGCGCGGGGGCAAAAGCGGGGCCGCCGGGCCTGCCCCGGGACGCCCGGACCGCGTGCCTTTCCCGCTCGGGCGGCGCCCTGCGGGCGGGCGGCGGGGGCGCGGCGGGAGAGCCGCAGCGAGCCGGGGGGAATGGAGGCGATTCGGGAGCAGGATTCAACGCGCTTGCCTGCAGCTCGCCCGCCGGACTCCGCCTGAGACCTGGGGGACCCGCCGCGAAGGAGTGACCTGCCGACCTCGGCGCCACCGATCCCCACAACGCCTTTCAGCCCACACCCCGCCCGGGTGTCCGCGGGCAGTGGGCGGGCACCGGCGCCCCGAGGGCTGGCCCTCGCCGGGCTCCGCGCGCTCCAGCCTCCCCCCTCCTCCCGAGGTCAACTTCGTTGGGCCCGGAGAGAGCCCCCGGAGGCTCTCGGTGCGGAGAACGGGGTGGCCTCAGGGGACGACTCCGGGGCCCGCCCGGGAGCGCCTGGCCTCAGCCGGCGAAGCCCCACGGGGACGGGACGGGGTGGGGTGGGGGGGCTTAGGGCGCGGCCTATCTCCCAGAGGCCCTCCGCGGCCTACAGAACCGCCCCCCCCCGGGGCAAAGAGGGCACCCGTAGGCCAGGGCACCCGTAGGCCCCCTCGGCTGGGCTCCTTCAGCACTCAGCACGCTAGTGGGGGCGCCTCACCCAAGCTGAGCGGCTGCCGGGCCCCTGGGGAGCCTTTCTCCGGGTGTACTCAGAACCGAGGGTCCCTCGAGGGACTGGGGTTGGCATGCGGCGCCTGTGCAGGAGCCTTTAGCTGAAGGTACCTGAGATGCTGACACTCCCATTCTGTGCGCTCTCGCTCTCGGAGGGACACCCCGGGGCCTTAGCTCAAGGCTCGGCCTTTCGGAAAAGGGTACTCAGGAGAGTTACTCGGGCATTTTCTATGGGACAATAAAACCCAGAAAGTATCACGGTTCCAGGAGGCCAGCCTCAGCCAGGGCGCAGGGTGTCAGCGAGATGCGGGGGTGTGCTCCAGACTGCAGACAGGCCTGGTTGGCCCTGCATCCAAGATTGGGTGGCAGGGCCTGGGTGAGCCTGGCGGGGTCGCCGGGCCCCTCAAAGCAGCACCGAGCTTCCCCACACCGGGTGGCCGTCTGGGGGCAGCAGACCTGGAGCGGGGAGGAAGCGGAGGAAGCAGCGGCCCCGGAAAGTAGTAGGTGAGCTTGATTTCCGGATTAGGAGCTGAGGTTGCCCTGGAGAACCGGGCGAGCGGGTGCGGACTGGGGGCGTCTGTTTACCAACTCAGGCTGGAAAGAGAAATGGTGTAGTGATGGTCAAAGGCAGCCCTTGGCCCCCCTCCCCCCAGACGCCCCGCCGAGGGCTGTGCTCTCCCTGGCGGAGGGCGGGCACTGCTGCTCAGAAGACGAATGGCCTGGTGTTCAGGGGGCACCGTTCCCCCAGCTCTGGCCCCGAGGAAGGCAAGGCAGGGCGCAGGCTTGGGTGTGCCACACTGCCGCTGGGACCTGGGCGGTGGCTGTCCTCGCCGCCAGCCATCGCCAGGGTCGGGCCTTGGGAGTGGGGTGAGGAAAAGGTGCTGAATGCGTCTTGCCACCTGAATTGCTGCTCCCTGAGCCCGTGACCGTGCCCCGCTCGGCCCCTCCCTCGCCCAAACCTCATTCCCCGGAGAGAGCGGGCTGTTTGTAAACAATAAATAATGGAAAGTAGGAGGATGTTCAGAAAAGCCTCAGCAGAAGCCGCGAAAACTGGAAGGAGTTGGGAGGAGGGAGGGTGGGGGAGGGGAGGCGCAGAGGAGGAAGAGGGGGAGCGACTGGGAGATTCATTTCTGCCGAGAAGCCCCGGTGGCTAGTTTCTTATTATTTACAGGAAGGTGATATTAGCAATTCAGGTGAGAAAGAAATAAACACGGCCGCCACGAGATCAATACAGAATTCAGAAACAATTATTAATGTCATTTGACTCGTGTTCTTTATATATCTCTCCCGGCTACAGACGCTTAAACTGTCTGAATAATTTGCATGGAGCGGCTATTCATTATTTCCGATGATTTTTCCCTCGCAAGCAGCTCGGACGTGGCCGGCTGTGGTTCAGCGCGATCGGAGAGCTCGTATTTTCATCTGTAAATTAAAGCAATTACGCAGCAGATATTATATGATGCGTACTGTGGTCTCCAGATAGTCATCAATCACCTTCAACCGAGCTGTCAGGGCCGCAGATTTCGTTTCTGGGAGGCAGGTTTGCAGCTGGGGAGAGGGCGAGAACGTCATCATTAATTAGAGGGTGACCCTGGGGCGATTCACAGGTCTGAACCCAGGAATCTTCCGAGCAAGTCTGCACAGCGCCGCCGCGCACGGCTCCCCTCCCGGCGACCGCGGGAGGCCGAGCGGGCCGAGAGCGGCAGGCGCGAGCCGGGGGGGCCCCGAAGGGCGGCGGCATGAAAGGCGGGGAGCCAGTTGGGGGCCCCCGGGTGCCCCTTTGCAGCCTGCGTGCCGGCTCTCCTCCGCTTTGCATTTGGGCACGGTCCCAGGACCGGGACCCGATGGAAAGTCCAGTGGCGGTCCCCCGCCCCCCCCCCATTGCTCCGAACGCCCCGGGCTGAGAGCTGTGCAAACCGGGCGAGGACGAGCGTCGCGGCGCTCCCTCCCCTGCACCTAACCCGGAGCGTCGCCGGCGAACGCGCACAGTGGGAGGGGCCCCGGAGCCTAGCGGCCGCACCCGCTTCGGCGAGCGCGCAGGGTGGTCCGGCAGTGCCGGTCCGGCCGCGAGGGGCGGGGGCAGGCTGAGGGGTCCGCCGGCGGAAGGGGTGGAAGGGGAAGGGAGGGCCGCTCGCTGCGCGGGAACTCACGGGACCGGCGGCGGGGGGGGGGGTTCCCGGGGGACAGGGGGACAGGGTCCCGCAGCAGTTGGACCTCCGAGGCCTGGAGTGGACGGCTCTGGGGAAGGCCTCAGGACCCACACACACCTGCGGGCATGGTGTCCTTCCGACGCGGACACTGGCAGCCGCGCCTGGTTCCGGAACCCCGCCCCGGAGCCGGGTTCGAACCGGCGCGAGGCGGAGCAGAGAGCCAGTTACAGTGCGATCGGGCCGCGCGCCGGCTGCGGGGCGGCCGTCTCCACCCGCGGCCGAGCCGGGCGCCGGGCTAATTTTAACTGTTGATTACATCTTAGTGCAGACTCACTCGTGTGTCCCTCCACATGTCTCATTTGTAATTGAGACTAATGATTACAGTGGGGCGGGAAGGAGCAGGTGCTCATTAATTAATTTCTAATTAAAAGTGCTTCCCCTCCTCGGTGACTAAGGAGAAACGGCATTCGTAGGGGCGATATTGACTCCACGGATGGAATTCATTTGTCAGAGCCCGTTGGTCCCCGCGCCCCCGGCCCGCCCCGCCCCGCGGCCCCGCAGTCCGGCCTCCGCGAGTGACCCGCACGTCGGCGTCCGCGGCCCGGCCGAGCTGCGCGGCGTGGGCTGACGTCAGCGCCTTCGCCGCTTAAAGCCAAGCACATCTGACTTGACGGGTTCGAGCAACTGGGTGTTTTTTTTTTCCCCCGTTTTTGCAAAATATGTATTTGTGTCGCCGCTGCGAGGCCGGTTGGTCCCAGAGCCCCCTCGAGGCTGGGGAATGTGAGGCTAAAAGGCTCGGTGCGGCCGCCGCGGCTCACTTTCCTACCCGGTTAGAAAAGTTCGCGGGGCGCGTGGATGAACTAACCCACTCTTCCGCTCCGCCCTCCCAGCGCCTAGGAGCCGGCGGCCCCGGAGCAGTGACCGCGCCCCGCCGGCCCCGCCATGTCCTACCCGCAGTTTGGATACCCCTATTCCTCCGCACCCCAGGTAAGGGGGCCCCGCGAGGGTGCGGGGAACGCGGCCGGACGCGCTGGCTGGCGTGCTGTCCGGCGACCCGGGGTCGCTTCCCAAAGAGCAGGGCCGGTGCCACGCGCTCCCTGCCCCCAGCCCCGGGGAAGGCAAGGGCGCTGAGAGAATGTGACGTGCGGGCCCCCCTTTTCACCCGCTTTCTTTGACTCTCACCATCACCCCGGGGAGACCTGGCACAGGAGGGCATGCGCGGCCCTGGGAACCCCCGCCCCCGCCCCACACACCCGGGGTGAAAACTCCGGGGCCTGGTGGGGCTGGGACCCCAGTGGCTGGAGGAGGCCTGGTCGAGCAGGCCCGCGGCGGCAGGAGGCGCGCGGCGCGGCGTGGACGGCGCTACGCCCGGGACAGTGGGGCAGGGTCCCCTGGGCGTCGCCCCGGTGAGCGGAGGCCCGGAGCCCCCGCCTCGGCCCGGGTGCCGGCCCTTCCTCGCGGCCCCTCTCTCCCCCAGTTCCTGATGACCACCAACTCCCTGAGCACGTGCTGCGAGTCGGGGGGCCGCACGCTGGCCGACTCCGGGCCCGCCGCCGCGGCCCCGGCGCCCGTCTACTGCCCGGTCTACGAGAGCCGGCTGCTGGCCACCGCGCGCCACGAGCTCAACTCGGCGGCGGCGCTCGGCGTGTACGGGGGCCCGTACGGCGGCTCCCAGGGCTACGGCAACTACGTGACCTACGGCTCCGAGGCGTCCGCCTTCTACTCGCTGGTAAGGGGAGGGGACTCTGAAGCCGTCCTCCGCCACGCCCCGCCCCTGCCCCCGATTTGCCCGGCCCACCTCCCTGGGAGCCCGAGGCGGGGCGCGAGTGCCCCGGACCCCACACTGCAGGGGGTGCTCCCTCGAGTTTGCGCCTCCTAGCCGGGTTCCTCCGAACACCGCCAGCTGCCGGGGTTGGAGTTCTGACCAGATTTCCAGTTCAGCACCCGCCCCATATCCCGCGCTCTCCCCCACTGAGCTCCCTATCCTCACTCCTCCCGGTCTCCCCCTTCCTCTCTCCCAGTCCCGCACCACTTAGCCCTCCCCTCCCTTCCCCCTCCTCTGCCCCCTCCTCGTCTCCCCTCTTGCTCCCCCTATTTTTTTCCTCTCTTCCTTCCTGAGGCCCCCTTCTTGGGTCCCCGTCACCCTCCTCCCTTCTGCTGTCCCCCAGCCCCCACCTGTCTCCTCCCCCCCTTTCTCCCTCCAATCTCATTCTTCTCTCTATTACTCCCCGACCTCCCCCCGCCCCATTCTGCCGGTCCTTTCGCCCCATCTCGAGGCTCCTTTGCTCCCTGGGCCCAAGAGAGCCCGGAGATGGGGTGGCTTGTGAGGCTGTCCAGGGGTCTGTGCAAAGCGTGCAGGAGCCAGGTGGCCTGGGGGGCAGCGGTTGAGCTGGGTCGCCTCCCGGAAGCTGCGACCCCAGGCGCCTGGGATCCTACAGAATGGCTTCGACTCCAAGGACGCGCCGGGATCTGCGCATGCGGGCCTCGCGCCTGCTGCGGCCGCCGCCTACTACCCCTACGAGCCGGCGCTGGGCCAGTACCCCTACGACAGGTGAGTGGCCGGCGGCCGGAATCCCTCTTCACTGCCCCCGCCCGGGCCCCTGCGCGCCGTCCAGTCTTCGAACTCCGCACGGCCCCTGGAAAGGTGGGGAGGGGAGGGGAGGGGCGTTCTTCGGGTCAGGTTTCCACTGACCTTGCGTTAGTCCGAACTCCGCCCCCTTGGCAAGGCTTGCCCCACAGGGATTAAAATGCTTTCTCAGCCTCCCCGCCCCTGCCCCCTTCGAGGTCTGGACCCCCAAAGCCCTCGCTGAGCAGTTTCTGGGGGACCATCGAGTCTCGCTTCCCTGGCTTCCCACGCCTCCCCCAACCCAAGAGCCCAGCCCATCTTTCTCTTGGGTGGGAACTAGAAGGGGGAGTCCAGTCTGCTCACCCAGAGATGCATGGCCCATCTTGGGGAGAGGAGGGTGACAGTTATAAATTTAACTGCCGAAAGTCCACAGAGGCCATCTGGACGCTTTCTCCCCATGGACGCTAATGACCGTTTCTGCCCACGGCTGTTACATAGTTGGGGTCACACTTCTGTGATGTGCTTTCCTGGTTTGGGGGTCAAAAGGCTAGGAGAGGGGCCCGTAAAGGAACTCGAAGAAATAGATGTCCGTGTAGAGTGACAGAGACCTGGCCAGGCCTTGAGCCTGCCCTCCACTCTGGCTGGGAAGGAACCCAGGTTCCCTGTAAGTTTAACCAAATACAAACATCTTGGGCCACACAAGGCCCTACCTGTGGGCAGTGGCGAGGGACGAGAGCCCTGGGCTTGACCCGGGTCTTACCACCATAAACACACTCCCAACCACACGAGGGGTCTGAAGGCCTGCCTGGGCCTCGGCCAGCCGCCCGCCCCGCGACGCAGGGGTCTCGGCCCGAGTCCCACTGCCCAGCCTGTCTCCAGGTACGGGACCATGGACAGCGGCACGCGGCGGAAGAACGCCACGCGGGAGACCACCAGCACGCTCAAGGCCTGGCTGCAGGAGCACCGCAAGAACCCGTACCCCACCAAGGGCGAGAAGATCATGCTGGCCATCATCACCAAGATGACCCTCACGCAGGTCTCCACCTGGTTCGCCAACGCGCGCCGGCGCCTCAAGAAGGAGAACAAGATGACGTGGCCCCCGAGGAACAAAAGCGCAGATGAGAAGCGACCCTACGCGGAGGGCGAGGAGGAAGAAGGGGACGAAGAGGAGGCCAGGGAGGAGCCCCTCAAGAGCACCAAGAAGGAAGGTGGGTGGGAGGTTGGCAGTGCCAGGGCTGGGGCTCCCTGGGCCGCCTCCTTGGGTTCTAGGGCCTCTGAAGACATTGAACCTGGGGCAGTAAAAGCAAACAGTCAGGGCATGGGCAACAAATGAATGAGCTGGACCATGGGGGCCTGTGGAGTAACTGGGAACAGGCTTAAAGAAATCCAAAGTAACCTTTAAAACAATAGACACACCCACCCTCCCCTCCCCCTGCCCCCTGGATTCGAGGAAGTCACTAGGCCTCTTTGTCACCACTTGGGAGTCTGGAGCAGGTGGGAGGTACAAAGAAAGGCTGTAGGTGCCTCTCCTAGCTCAGGGAGTCGGCCAGGAACCATAGGCGCAGAGCTAGGAAGGAAGAGTGAGGTCCAGGTTAGCGCCCTCCTCTCTTCCTGCACTGGCCCCTCTTTCTATCCTGCGCAGAGTCTGTGGGCAAAGAGGAGAAGGACCTAGAGCTCACTGACTTGGAGGATTTCGACCCGCTCGAGGCGGAGCCCCCTGAGTGCGAGCTGAAGCCGCCCTTTCAGCCCCTGGACGGCGGTCTGGAGCGCATCCCCGCCGCGCCTGACGGTCCAAGCGTCCCGGGAAAGGAGACCTCGGGCACCCTCCGGATGCCCCTGGCCGCCGGTGGCACGGCCGCCCTGGACCAGGACCTGGAGAGGGCCAGAAGCTGCCTCCGGAGCGCGGCGGCCGGGCCGGAGCAGCAGCCCGGCGCCGGGGGCGGCTCGCAGGCGCGCGAGGCCAAGCTGGGCTTCGCGCCGGCTGCGGCGACGGCGGGCCTGGAGGCCAAGCCGCGCATCTGGTCGCTGGCTCACACGGCTACCGCGGCCGCCACAGCCCTGAGCCACACTGAGTTCCCCTCGTGCATGCTCAAGCGCCAAGGCCCCGCTGCCCCCGCGGCCACCGCCCTGGCTCCTGCGTCGTCCTCGCCTGCGGCGCCAGCCCCCACTGGTGCCCTGGACAGGCACCAGGACTCCCCAGTAACCAGTCTCAGAAACTGGGTGGATGGGGTCTTTCACGACCCTATCCTCAGGCACAGCACTTTGAACCAGGCCTGGGCCACCGCCAAGGGCGCCTTCCTGGACCCAGGACCGCTGGGACGCGCTCTGGGGGCGGGCGCCAACGTGCTGACGACGCCCCTGGCGCGCGCCTTCCCGCCCAGCGCCCCCCACGACGCCCCCGCCGCGGGCTCCGCCAAGGAGCTGCTGGCCGCGCCCCAGGCGGGGGGCAAGCCCTTCTACGCCTAGCGGGCCCCGCCCCGCGCGGGGGAGGAGCCCGGGCTCGCGCGGCCGGCCTGCGGGCGCCGACTCCTTTTCCACCGCGTTGCCAAAGCAGGACGAGAGCACGTCGGGGTTCCGGCCGCCGACCCCCCGTGGAGGGGCGCGCCGACCGCGGCCCCTCCCGGCCACAGACGAGCCCCCGGAGCTGTGTCGCCAGGGCCACCGACCCCACCGGGACGTGCACTGGCTCAGGGCATTCCCGAACTCCGCTCCGGGACCGGCCGGCTGGGGATGCTCTCGGAGCCGAAGGGGGCCGCCCTGAAGCATAAAGTTTACGTCCCAGAGTTTACGCGGATCAGACATTTCAGTTCTGAGGCTGTGTGTTGCTGCCCCTCCGGGGTTTGAGGCCTGCGGTGCTCCTTCCGCCGGTGCTCCCTCCGAAGGCCCCTCAGCCTGCTCGCCCTCTGACTTGTGCTCTGCGCATCTTCCACCAACAGCACCTCCCACCTTGTTTACACGGTTGCACACTCGTAACTCGATAAAATTACGTTTTTTACATGTATGTTCGCACCGATACTTGCCTGCTTCAGAGGCTGATGTAACAAAACCAATAAACCGATTGATGGTGTATGCATTGCAAAACGAACACGTTTCACTAGGGGGAAGCGAAGCGGGAGGGGAGGTCTTGCCGGAGGAGGGCGCTAACCACCCCCCCCCCCACCGGGGACGGGTGGGCGGGGTCGTCGGCCCCTCCCGCAGAGCCCCGGACGGTTCGTGCACTTCCAGGATTTTCGGAGTCTGTGAGAGAAGCGGACGGGAGGCTCTAAACTTTAAAGGCTCCCCCTTGACCGCACTCCACAGTTTTGAGAAAATAGAGAACTTTCCCTTGCAAGATTAGAATAACTTTTAAACTATCTTTCCCGGGAACTACGGGGGGGGGGGGGGGGCGTGGACTGAGTTCCGACCGGCCTCGGCGAGGAGGGCGCCGCCTCTCTCCGCTCCCGCCTCGCCGCCCGCGCTCCCGGGGGAGGGCAGCGCGCCGCGGGGCGGGAGTGGGGGGCGCGCCCGGCCGGCCCGGGTTCCCGTCCGCTTCCGCCCCCGGGTTCGCGCCTCCCTCCGGGCCCCCCACCCGCACCCCCTCGGAGCCCGGCCTGCACCTCCGAGCCGAGGAAGCTCGCGGGCCCGAGGGGCCTCTTGCAGACCCGGGCGTCCGGGGGAAGGACGGATCGGCAAGTCGGCGATGCTGCCAGGGGGCAGGGGGCCGGCCGGGGGGCGCGCAGCCTTGGAGGGGGCACGCGAGGCGGGGCCTCTCCCTGAGGGGGTTGGGACTGGACAGGGGCCCCCTTGGGGTCGCGGGCCCCCGGGGAGCCGCTCTGGGCGGGCCTGGCGGCCGGGGGCCGCGCGTCGGGGCGAGCGGGCCGCGAGAGGCGCGCGCAGCCAGAGGCCGGTCTCGGGGTCCGCGCCCGCACCCCGGAGCGCCGGGCCCCGGCCCCCGAGCGACCGGCCCCGGAGCCCCAGCCCCTGCGTGAAGGGGGCGGTCCCGGACCCCGGGTGGCCGAGCGGGCGCCGAGCCCCCGGCCTGTCCGGGCCGCGCGGTAATTGGATTGTATCCGCCCGCGCGCTGTCACCGTATTGACTTTCGCTCTCTTGGATGATATTATCGAGACTCGGAAGCTCGCCGCTGACGCGCCTGTCAAAAGGCTGCGGCGGGAGCCCCCGGCCTGGCGAGCGAGCATCAGCCAAGATAATTTGAAGTGAAATTTTCATTTTGACAGTAAACCCCTCAATTTCTAAAGGCTCCGCGCTCCGAGAGCTCGCTGGCAGGGGGAGGCTTTGCAGAAAGCCCACGTCTTAGACTGAAAAGGGCAAAAGAACTCGAATTAGTTGTAATAGATAAAAGGGCAAAAATAAAGAGTCAAGGGTACTTGACAGTAATAGCGAAAGTGGAGTCTCGGGGGAGACGCGTCGCGGCCGCGGCTGGGGCGCCAGGAATTTTAATGCGGCCGAGGGCTGCTGCCCCTGCGCCCCCAACCCAGCCCCAGACAAAGCCAGACATTTTCAGCAAAAATGAGGCTTCGCTGAAGCGGGCGGCGCGGCGGGCAGGATAGGGGCCGTGGGGGCCGCGGCCCGGGCCCCTTGTGCGGGGGCGGGGAGACAGGCCTGGGTCTGGACCCCCCCCCCCACCTCTGCCAGCCCAGGGCCCAGAGGGCTCCGCCGCTGACCACTCCTGTTGTCCTGGAGACCTCACACTCTGGGAAGGGTCTGTGGGGCACAAAGCCCGGCTTGTCCCCGCACCTCGAGGTCAGAATCCCACATTGCAGGAGCCCCCAGATCTTGGTGATGCTGAGAGAGATTTATTTCATTCATCTGCAAAATTGTGTGAAATAAAGACATCAGGTGGGGTCAAGGGACTGTCCCCAGGAACTGTCACTTAGACCTCCCCCTTACCTTTGGGGGGAGTACTCTGGAAGGCTGGCTGGCACCCTCAGCCACCCTCTGACCTGTGCGCTCCCAGGGGTCAGGAGGGAGGTCCCCTCAGTGAGGCCGGGGGCGGGGACAGGATGCCCTCAAGGAGTGGGGAGTGGAGGGTCAGGACCAGGGACCGGACTCTAAGAGTCGGCGCTGGCGGAAAGGGCGAGGTTGGGGGGCGGGGCCGCACTGCCCTCCCCGGGAAGCTGTCAGGGAAGCAGCGCAGGGGACGGCGCTCAGCCATTCAGGCGTGGCCAATTCAAACACACCGAGGAAGGGATGCTGAATTAACGGCGCTCTTTACATAGAGCCCAAATAAAACTGTAATCAGCGGCGCGTTACTTTTCATTAAGCGAGTCTGACAGCGGCATATCCAGACCCGACAGGGAAAGGGGTGCGGGAAATATACGGCTCACGCCGCCTCGTCTCAGATAATTCCTTAAGCTCCATTAACAACTCTTCGCCGCAGGAAATGGGCTCCAGAAAACGTCTCCAAATCTAAAAGCTTTATCGACCCTCAAACCGCCACTGATGCCTCCATCTCTTTCTTTTTTCTTCCTTTCTACCCCTCCCCCCTTTTTTTAACTTGAGGGAGACATGTCCAGCAAGGAAATAGAGTCTGACACGACGCCTTCTTAACTAGAGAGAGAGGCAGGGACACCAGCCCGTAAATGATATTGAAAAGGCAACCAATTAAGATTTAAAGCGGTGACCTCCTGAGAATGTGCCTGACTGGTGCCACCACCCTTCCCTGGGCACGCCTGCCTCGCTCTCCCTCCCTGTTCCGTCCTACCCCGCTGCGGGCTCCCCTCTCCCTCCGTTCTGTCTGCATCTCTCTTTCTCTCTCCTTCCCTCCCTCCCTCTCTCTCTCTTTCCCTCTCTCTCTCTCTCTCTCTTTCCCTCTCTCTCATTCTCTCTCTCTCCCTCCCTCCCTCCCTCACAAAGAGACCTTTCAATGCTCCAGGCTGTCAGTGGAAGGATTCTTGGGGCCTCCTGTCTCCTAAGGCAGATAACAGTGGATTAAGGGAAACTGAGCCTGGCTGCCCCTGCAGACACCTAGCTGGCCATGTGGTGTCCCCAGGGCCCAGACGAGGCCTCTCCAGCGGGGTGTGGGCGCCCAGGCTGCAGGCCCATGAGGTCAGCCGTGCTCCCGGTGGGCAGGCCTCCCGGTGCAGGGACAGCTCAGCTTGGGGCGGGGGCAGTCAGCTGCCCTGACCGCGCCTCCTTCCAGCTGGGACAACTGAGGCAGAGGGAGTCCTCGCCCCTCTGCACTGTCGCCCAAGGGGCCGGGAAGCTGCTGTCCCCTCCCTCAGGGTGACAGAGACACCACATGGGCCAGGGTATTTGTCCCATTGGTGGCACTAAGCCGAAGAATCTGGAAAGCCCCCCAGCCAGGATCACCCTGTGGGAAGGCAGTGAATCCCAGGGAAAGAAACACCGTGACCTTTCCGTCTGACCCTGTCCCGGGCCCTGTTGGAAGCCACTGGGAGAGTGGGGCCCCCGAGGGAGAGGAGGGTAGGGAAGGGGGCCTGCAGGGAGGAGGGAGCAGGGAGGGGCCTGCAGGGATGAGGAGCAGGGGGGGAGGGGGGCCCTGGAGGGAGAGGAGGGTGGGGAGGCAGGCCTGCAGGGAGGAGAGGAGTGGGCGGGGGAGGTCTACAGTCAGCACAGCACGTCTGTCTGTTGTCAGCTTCAGGAAGTTGTGAAACAACACTCTTTCCCTGAGGACTCTGGCCTGGGGTGAAGAGTTAATCCGAAGTCCCAGGACTGGCCAGGCCCCTGCACGCTGGGTGAGCCCTGAGCAGGCGGCGCCCCCACTTTGCTGTTGGGGTGCAGTGGGCAGACACCTCCTGGAAGGTCCTGGCGCAGGACCGTAAGAGGCAAGGCACACATCTCACCGGCCGGGGGGGTCTTCCCAGGCCCCCTCCCCCAGGGCTTGCTGCCACTTCCGAGGAGGTCTAAACAGGAAGGAGTTCAGGAGCCAGAAGCACCCCCCAAGAGCCTCGATGAAGGGAGCCCCCAAGCACCCGAAACAGGAATTAGAGCGAGAAGAGGCTTTTGCAAGCTTGGCATGAGCGCTGGCCTCGTGGGGTGGCTGACGCCGCTCTTCCCAGCAATGCCACCGTGATTCGGAGTCCCTTACAGGGATGTGGTCGTCCCGGGGAGGAGCCCCAGCAAAGGAGCTGAATGTCTGCAGGGCCAGCGGTCCCCACCTCCGGTGTGGATGCAGACTGGACGGAGAGGGGTCGCCGGTGTGGTTTAGGGTGCGGGCAGGTGGGTGGGGGCAGGTGGGAGGGGCTGTTCACCAAAGTCTCTCAGGCTCACCTGACATGGGTGGCCAAGGATGGAAGGAAAATATCCAATAATCCACCAGGTCGCAGGCACCAGGGACAAACCCCAGGACAAAGGACATGTGGTTTTCATGTGATACTTTGACATTTGCTAACGTCATTTGCTATCTGGATGCAGCGGGGAAGAATTTTGTGAGGAAAACTCAGAGAGAAGCTCATAAAATTGGGGGCCTTCCTGGGACTAGCAGGGCCCCGATGGCACGTGTGGGCACGCGGGGGCACGGGGCAGGAGAACAGCACAGCAGGTGGTCACGTGCCTGCCTCGCTTTGACTCGCTTTGACTCGCACCTCTCAGGGCACCCTGGCTGGACCAAGGGCGCCTGCCCTGGGTGAGGCTGCTCCGCGGGAAATGCCTGGAAATGCCTGGAGTACTTACAGCTGGGTACGGTTGTGGCCACCCCAGGGCAGGGGCAGGGTGGGGAGAGGGAGGGTCCCAGTGCCTTTGGCTGAAGAGCTGTCACTGAGAGAGCTTGCCTAGAAGGAGGTGAGCAAGGCCGCTGCACCTAGAGAGGGCCGGGGGAGGCACCGCAGGAGAGACCTCAGAGTCGCTGGAGGAGGAGGAGGAGGAGGAGGGTGGGGGCGTGGAGCCGAGGGGCAGGGGGAGAAAGCAGAGGATCAGGACAGGCAGCCCCCGGCCCCCCGAGCCCTGCTCCTGCACACCAGCGGGCAATGCAGGGGGCAAGCGATGGCTGACCGGCCCCACTGGTCACAGGACCGTCATCCCAGGCCCCAGCCTGAGCCCGAAGTGCACCCCCCAGGCTGACCTGGACCTGGGGAGCCCGTCCTTGCCCCGCGGAGGCTGACCCCGGCGCTCACAGCGGCCTCCCCACCACACAAGTGACGCCCATGCACAATCAGCTCGCAAATGGGACCTTAATTAATGAATTTGATGATAGAGATTCTCCTTTCATGGAACATTAGCCCAAGTTCAAGATAATCAGCCTGAACACAAACTCCAGCTTTGCAACAACACTGGCCTGGGGCGGGAGCATAATTTATGCCCGGCAAGTGGGTGGGCGTGCGGCTTCCATGTGAGGCTCACCGCCAGGCCCGGGACCGTCCAGGAGCCGGGGACAGGCCCTTCTGTGGCACAGCGCACACACACGCTGTCGCAGGCACCTCCCGGGGTCATCTGGGCCCACCGCGGGCGGCCCTGGGCTCAGCCCTGCTTCCATTGGTCTGCGGGCATGTGGTGGACGCCCCCATCTGTGCTCAGAACAGGGTGAAGGCTTCCAGAGGTGGCCCATCTCGAGGACCGCGGCCTGACGGGAGGCGGGGCGCTGAGGCTGGGAGAACACCAGGATTCAGGGGCCGTAGCCGCCCTTCCCACCTGGCACTTAGTGGTGAAAACCAGTCACCTGCGGGGTTGTGGTTACCTGTGCGGAGGGAAGGGTGGCCCCGCAGCAGTCCTGGGGGAGGAGGGAGCCGCAGGGGCGCGCGCCCGGGGCGGGGGAGGGCGCCCAGACTCAGGAAGGCAGCAGCCACCCTGGCGGGAAGGGGAGGGGAAGGGGTGGCCCCCGGCTCGGCTCTCCCCTTCCGTCCCTGCCCCAGGAGAGCCTGCCTCTCTGCGCAGCTCGCTGCCTGGCCTCGGGTGGGGGGCTGGAAGCAGGAGGAGAGGGAAAACCGGTGGGCATGGCCTTGCCGAGGGACACTGCTGACCCCAGGCAGTGTAACCCAGCAACCCGTAGGGATCTCACTTCTAACCTGGGCTCTGCAGGGGTGAGGTGAGGTGCTCACGGTGGAAATTAGAGGAGAGAGCGCCTTAACAGCTCACACTCCTCCCCCCCATCTGTGTTTTAAGCAGCACACCAGCCTAGAATGTTCCACAGCAGGAGAGCACAGGAGCCCCTGGGGAGGACTCAGGTGCGGGCACCACACAAGTGGCCAAAGGACAGAGCCACACCTGGGGAGCTGGGTGTGTCCCGCAGGAAGGGGCCCCAGAGCCCTGGGGAAGAAGTGGCCCAACCCCCTGCCCCGCCCCCACAGCCTGGCTGACTGCTCTTATCTAGGTTTCGTTCCAGAACCTCTACTACCCCCACCGCTGGCGGCCCAGGCGGCTGATGAGGCTGGATTATCAGGCTGGATTATCAGCACCTTTGCAACTTTTCACCCATTTCCAGCTCGGCAGGCTGGCGCTGCAGGGAAGGCCCCCAGGAAGTGGTGGCCAGCAGATTCCGAGCCCCCAACGCTCCCCCAAGGACACAAACCACGTTGTTATTTCGGTTTTGCTCCCAAGCTTCTGGAAATCAGAGGTGACTTCTATTCCCTCAGTTCACATGCACAATAGACCCCTTGGCGCAGGGGCTTCCCCGCCCCCACCTCCCACACACCCGCCCACGTCCTGTCTGGACGCCCCGCCCACAGAAACAAGCTTCTGCGGGGAGATGCCGGCCAGGCGGCCTCCCTGGCCCTCACCGGCCCTGGAGGTTGTTGAGTGCTGTCCCTGTGGTGAATGTAGGCCTTGTCCGGGCCTGTGTCACTGGAAGTCCCAGGCCGCGGCCCGTCTGCAGCGTCTCCTGGGCCCCCGCCCATCGTTGACGGCACCCGGGTTCGCAGGGGGCGTCCCAGACCCCGACCTGTTTGGGGCTCTTGAAACCAAGGGTGCATCTTGCGAGCAAGGAGCTACAGGGCTGTGGGGTCGCGTTGCAGGGAAGGGGGGAGGTGCAGATACACGAACAGACTTAAAAATAAAAACAACGGAATGTGTACACACAAGGGACACCTTAGACACCCGAGAGGACATGTCTCCTGCCGTTTCTAGGCGGTTCCTTGAAAATCAAGGTCAGGGTTTTCATTACGGCTTTGCTTTTGTTTGACACAACCGCCTGATTCTTGCTCGGTTCCGAAGGCGAGACCGGGGCTCTGAAGCGTGCGGGGCCCTCCCCGCGGTGTCTCGGGTCCCCTTCGGGCCTGCAGCGACCCCTCTCATGGACTTTACCCAGAAAATGGACATAATTCATGTACTTGCTGCAAAGCCACAGCAGCAGTTTACAGGGCCAGGTCCCCGGGATCCGGATGCTCAACTAGAGGAAGGGATGCAGTGACTCGGCCACTGGGGCCGCTGAGCGCCCATGCTCGCTGCTGAGTAACACCCACCCCCCCAGCACCTGGGGCTCGGAGGCAGCAGCCCCTTTGGGGGTGGTTCAGGACCGTGTGCACCTGCCAGACAAGGCTCAGCCCATCCGGCGTGCAGGGCGGCGGGCAGACGGGACAGTCCGCTGCGCACAGGTCACCGGGCCTGGGGACGGGCTCCTTCACCACCACTGCCCTCTGTCCTCCACGGGGTCAGCCGGGTGCCACTGAGAGCAGCTCTCCCGAAGCTGGAGGGTGGGGGAATCCGGAACAATGAAGCCTCATCATCCAGAGGCTGGGGGGCTGGGGGTCCCGAGGCTGAGGGGCTGGGGAGTCCAGGCAAGGAAGCCTGGTCGTCCAGAGGCTGGGAGGGCCGGGGGGCCGGAACAAGGAAGCGTCACAGTCCAGGAGAGAGCAGCGGGCCGCAGGATGCCTGGACTAGCCGAGACCGTGCTGGCCTGCGAGCCAGGGGCTGTCCCGTACTATCCAGGACAGCAGGCTGACACCCGGGCATTTCCTTCCAGAAGATTCTCACCCCAACCTCCCCCACACCCTGCGTCCCCTTAATAATCAGCACAGGGCTGTTTCTCCACTGACCAAGGCTTGATGCAGCTGCAGTTCTGGGAAACAGAACTTCGGGATAGAACTCTAGATGGAGGGGCGCCTGGGGGGCTCAGTCAGCTAAGCCTCCAGCTTCGGCTCAGGTCAGATCTCACGTTCATGGGTTCGAGCCCCATGTCGGGCTCTGTGCTGACAGCTAGCTCGGAGCCTGGAGCCTGCCTCCGGTTCTAGGTCTCCTCTCTCTCTCCCCTCCCCGTCTCATGCTCTATCTCTCTCTATATCAAAAATAAAACAAAACATTAAAAAAAATCTAGATGGAGTTTGCTGATCAGATAGGAGCCAGAGGCAGGAGGGATCGTGCTGCCTGGTCTGCAGCACGTACGGTCCCAGAACGGTGACACAGGTCATGCCTGTGGCCTCTGGAGCTGAACGCCTGTTCACAGGAGGCTCTGGTGACCAGGCGGCCACCACCTGCCCCCAGGTAGAACCTGCAAAGCCAGGGCCCAGGCACAGAGAACCTCGGGGCTCTGAGTCCCCGCCCTGGACCTTGTCAGGACCAGGGATCTCCTGCACTGGCCTCAAGGAAGCCCTTCTCTCCAGGAGCCTGAGGGTCACATCCCTGGGAACCAGATTCTCAGGCCCCCTGGCAGTGCACCTGGGGTCACAGCCCTGCAGGGGCTGAGCCAGTGGGGGTGGGGGGCTGGGAGAGGACAGGGGCGCAGTCCAGTAAGAGGGGGTGTCCAGACCCTGCCTGCTCCGGGCGCTTCGCTCTGCCCTGCCCCCATCTCCCTCCTCCTTGTCCGGGAGCACCTGGATCTCCATCCCCCTCAGGGCTCCAAACCGGAAACCCGCCGGAAATCCCAGCGGTCCAGGACTCAGTTGCGAACTGAGCAGGAGGACGGGCCATGTGCACAAGAAGGTGGTACAAGTTTTATGGGCAGAACCACGGGGAACCTGAAGGGCAGTGACCCCGAGGACAACAGGCCAGGCCGGAGGGCGCAGCGTCCCCCACCCTGTGCTCCGGCTCCGCGGCCTTGGCTGGGGCAGCTGAGAGCCGCCCCCGCTTCTAACTGGTTGATGGAGGTCTGAGCTCGCTGGTCGCCGATGCGAAGTGAATCTGGAGGACAGGACACCACAGCCGGGGGCGGTAGGACTGGGCGGCGGGCGGGTTTTCCGTGCCTGAGCTGCCCAGCACCGCCCGGCCCTCCCGGGCCCCGCGGAGCGCGTGGCTGAAGAGAGGCCCTCCATTCTCAAAGAGCCCGCGAGGCTCTTCTCTGCGGGCTGCACGCGAGACCCCGACCTCTCGGGGACGGGGTTCCAGAGCGCCAGGGCCAGCGGCTAGGCCCCGACTGCCAGAGACGAGGTGGGTAGGGGACCCCGCTCACGAGCATGGCCAGGACCCCACAGTCAGCCCACTCAAATCTTACTTGACTTGTACAAGAAGGGGGACCAAGACAGAAAACCTGGAAACAGATAAATAAACAAACAAATAAAACCACCCCTAAATCGGATGAAGGAGATCCGACTGGAATCCTGGCCGCCTGCCCAGCGCCCAGCTGGCGTCAGTTCCGCGGCCCCGTGCTGGAGGGGAGGCTGTGCCCCCTGGGCAGACTCCCCTGCAGCACCAGAGCCGAGCTCCTCCGTAACCTTCCTGGGATGGCCAGCCAGCGTGGCGGTGCTGTGTCAGCGACAGGCCCGGGTGTCTTGGGGACTTCTGCATGGTGGCTCAGGGTGGACGCTAACTCCTGGAAACCGTGGGCCACAGTCAGGATGGGGGCCCGTGCTGGCAGGTGCGTGGACCCTGGGCTCCAAAGCTTGAGAGATCGGGGATGGTGACCACAGTCAGACACCCACCGACCTCCCCGTGACCCATACAGGGGACAGCTGGACCTCACAGGGCATCACGGAAGCATCGGGAGCTCAGGAGGGGGGCGACCACGCAGAGGCTGGCACGCCGGATGTGGCTTCTAGGTGGGAAGAGCCCCGCACAGCCTTTCTCAGCACTGTGTGGCTGGGAGGCGCCAGCACGCTTTTCCCCATAGCGGTTGGCAAAGACCTGGGCACGCACAATCTCGCCCTCAAAGGGAAGGCGGTGCTGAAGGCCCCCGTGTCCTCCGAAGGCCACTGCGCTCCCGGGTCCCCGACCCCTGGGCGATTCGGCGTGCCGAGTGAGTGGTCTTAACCACAGAAGGGAAGGTGGTCATCGCTCCACATGGGGGCAGGGAGGAGAAGGCCTGGAATCTAGAAGGTTCTCTGGGCTTTTCAGACGCTCCCATCCTGTGGGTAAAGAAAAGTCGCTGTAATCTGTCGTGGGGGAAGGGACATTTATTTGATCGGAGACGGGCTCTTCAAAGGGCTAATGAACTAAAATGAGGCCGCTGGCGGGGCCCTGACCCGATCTGACCGGTGTCGGGAGGGAGAGAGGGGATCAGGACCCACACAGGGAGAGGTGGCCGTCCGTGGCTGACAAGACACCAGCCTGTCCACCTGGACCCCGGGCTTCCCGCCGACAGGCTCCCGTTGCTTGGAGTCCCCAGGCCTGTGGGGAGGCCGTCGGCCCAGCAGCCCCAGGACCCTGATGGGGCCGAGGCTGACAGCCCGGTTCAAAGCCCCAGAAACGCAGAGCCTGCGGCCTTTCCCGTTAGGAAGCGGCCAGGCATTCTGTGCGGACGTGTGGATTTGCTGGAGACTTCCGCTCACACAGCCCGCGGCTCTGCCGGAGCTCCCGCGGGGGAGTCCTGTGTGCGCACGTGTCTGCTGGGTTTCTGCCTAGAGCGATGCGCCCTCGAGACGTGGGACACGTGGGCACAGGCATCGGCTTCCACGGGACAAGGACGGGCTCTTTGCTGAGGCTCTGATGGTTGACGGCGCGGCGAGACCACGGTCTGCACGCTCCGTGACGGCCGCGCTCTGGCTCATCTGGGGCCTCGCGACAGGGCCTCTGGGGCCGTCCGGGAACAGACAGGCAGCACCGGCCTTCCCCGTGCAGGAGTCCCTGCAGGACGTCCCCGCCCACGCCACACGCCTGTGACTGTCAGCGTCGCCCAGACCCACACAGTTCAAGGCCCTGCTTCCTGCACCTTACTTTCCTGCCTTCACAGGGGCGGAGGGAGGGCGCACCCCGATGTGCGTGGCACCACCTGCCGGCACCCCGCAAGGAAACGATAGTGAGAACAGCGAGGGGCGTCGGGGGGCAGGGCGCGCGCCCGTCCGGAGCCGCCCCCGTGCACGGTGGAGACCGGCGGAGACTGCGCCTCCCCAGGGCCCTCCCGGGCCGCCCAGCACCCACCCCGGCAGGCTGGGGGCTGCCCGGGCATGGCGGCACCGAGCGGCCCGCCCCGGTCTGCAGGACGGCCGACGGGTCACGGGTCTGCGCTCACGGTCCAAGCTCCTACCCGAAAGGAAGGTGCTCTCGAGTCCCGCAGCCCCTCTCGCCGGGGCCCGGCCCGCCAGGCGGCTCTGCCTCACCCGGGTCGGCAAAACCACAGACACGCAGAGTGAGGCACGTCCCGGCCGGGCGCCGGGCGCACACACAGCTATTAGTACCAAGCCCAGAGGGGCCGGCAAAACTCCGGTTGGAAAAGAGGCCCCGGAAGGTGCTGAATGGTGACCCGGGGAATGCGGACGGGTCCCGGGGTCCAGTCACTGCGGCAGGAGGGGCTCTGACCCGCGGACAGGAGACCACGTG
Organism: Mungos mungo; assembly: GCA_004023785.1. NCBI lineage: Eukaryota > Metazoa > Chordata > Mammalia > Carnivora > Herpestidae > Mungos > Mungos mungo. The sequence continues at coordinate 37,424 of PISW01004436.1, read as the reverse complement.
GCCGGGAAGGCCCACGGTCAGGGCCAGTGGCCCCCACAGCTCTGGTCCAGGCCACATCGCCGTCCCCCCCAGAGCGAAGCAGAGGCCGGGGGTCAGAGAGGCCAGGCGGAGTCTCCGAGATCCCAGAGGCCTCGGGGATCTTCAGACGGCAGCGTCCGCACGGGTGTCTCCAGGGACGGGACACCTGGACACAGGGGCCTCACGCTGGTTCTGCAGGCAGAGGGGCCCTCCTCCCTCTGAGGCCGATCCCTGGGGTGGACCCCTTCCTGGGCCCTGCCCCCCAGACCTCCAGGCGGGCGAGGAATGGTGGTGTTGTCCAGTCCGGGGGGGGGCGGGGGGCTCCCATCAGTAAGGTGACCCCCCTGCTCCCTTCACCCTGCACCGACAGCTCATCAGCCGCATAGAGGACAGATGGCCCCGGGTCATCCGGCAAAAGTCAGATTGTCCTTTGACCTTGCCCACATGACCTCCCCATTACTCTTGTTCGCGGAGAAGTGGTGCATAAATCGCCCTCGCCTCCCGCCCTGCCGGCCCCCTGTGTTTCTCTGGGTTTCTAGCTGGGGGGACAGCATCTACCGGCTCGAGCTGTGACAAATGTCCGACAGTAAATGCACGCCGTGCCCCGTGTCCTCGGGGGACTGCAGTTCCTTCCCCCCGCCAGATCGCTCCTCTGATTGTTACTATAGACACTTGTACAGAAAATTTGGAAAACACAAAGGAGTTTAAGAAGAAATAAAAACCACGGGGGACGCCCTCACGCGGAGCGTACATAATCGTGACGGATTCTCTCCAGTTGCTTTTCGCCTGCACATCTTTGCAATTACTGCGCCAATGACTCTGACGAGTCTTCTCAAGGAAACGGTCTCCAGGAAGCCGCTGCCACGACTCTGTCCCAGGGGCACGGGCCTCGCGATGCCTCCTGCCAGAGGTCCTTCCAGCGCCGGGGTGGACAGGGCGGAGCGCTTTACGGAGGTGGCGGCCGCCCCTGGCCTCATCCCGCCGCTCGGGCTGGGCGCCCGGCCGAGCACTGGGGGTCTCACCCCTTGGGTCTTCAGGGTCCAGACCATGTGAGGCGCTTTTTGGTGCTGGGGCCGGCCGGCGGGGCAGGCTGCCCGAGCGAGCCACAAAGGGAGCGTCCGCCAGCGCCAAGCGGTGACCAGGCCGCTGACGCAGGGCCACGGTGGGCTTCCAGGCGTCCGCCTCGGGGCCCAGGGCGAGTCTGACGGCATCGTGCCCGCCCCCCGCTGCCCGCCTGCCATCTGCGTGGGGTCTGGGCTCCCTGAGAGCAGGTGCCCACTGTCCATCAGCCCCTGCACGAGCGCAGGCCGGGGCCCGCCGGTGTCCTGGGACGAGGGAGGCTGCAGGACGTAAGGGCTCGGTCGCCAGCTCCAGACCCCGCGGGGCCTGCGTCTGGGGCAGGAGCCAGGCTGGAAGGAGCCGGAGGGGACGAGGGGGCAGGCGCCGTAGGGACGTGCAGGACACGTGGGACAGACGGCCCTTGTTTTTGTGTTTTTAAGTCAGTCTGATGCAGGTGCGTTAATGTTGACATAGATAAATCTGTACTTAAATTTCTCTAAAATTTTGTAACTACTATATTTTATTCTTTTAACTGGAACGCGGCTGCCGCTACACAGACAGCGCTCCCTCGGTTTCGGGTGTTCAACACACTCACCCAGCGCTCTGTGAGCGTGTGGGGCTCACAGGTGCCTGCGCCTGCCCCCACCCCGCGCCACCCTCCCGGCCGTGTCCTTCGTCCCGTGACTCATCCTCCGTCCCTGGAGGCCTGGACCTCCCTCCCCTTCGCCCATTTTGCTGGACCTCCGTCCCCCCACAAACCACCAGTCTGTGCTCTGCATTGATGGGTCTGTTCCCGCTTCGTGTGTTCATACATGTGCTTTAAAGATTCCACGTCTGAGTGAAATCATATGGTATTTGACCTTGACTGACTTTTTGACTCAGCATAATCCTCTCTAGCTCCTTTCCTGTCCTTGCAAATGGCAAGATTTCATTCTTTTCCATGGCTGAGTAATCTTCCACAGTGTGTGTGTGTGTTTGCACGCGCGTGTGCACACGCACCAGCTCTCCTTTACCCGCCCGTGTGCGGTGCACGCAGGCCGCGGCCACCCCTGGGCTGCCTCAGACATCGGGGGTCAGATGCCTTTTCAAGTTCGTGTTTGCATTTGCCTCACGTAACCTCCCGACTGCGCGAGTGCTGGGCCGTAGGGCGGTTCTAGTTCTCACCTCCTGAGGCGCCTCCGCGCCGCTCTGCACCGGGCGCCAGCCCGCGTCCCCGCCGCGTGCGGGAGGGTTTCCTTCCCCGCGTCCTCGCCACACCTGTTGGCCCTGTGTTTTGATCTCAGCCCTTCTGACAGGCGTGAGCTGGTCCCTCTTCGTGGTTTTGATCCGGATTTCCCCGATGATGTGATGTGGGGCATCTTCTCGTGCGTCCGGCACCACCTGGATGCCTGTGGGGAAATGTCTGCTCAGGTCCTCTGCCAACATCGGACTTGGATTGTTGGTTTTCTGGTGTGTAAGTTCTCTCCATGTTGCGGACACTAATCCTCATCAGAGCCGTGATTTGCAAACACCGCCTCCCGTCACTCGGCCGCCGCGGCGTCCTGCTGACTGCTTCCTTTGCTGTACAAACGCTTTCTGCTTTGATGTGGTTTATTTGTGCTGTTGTTTCCTGGGACAGATGCGTCCCTGTAAAGGCCAAGGTGGAGGGCAGGTCTGCTCAGGGAAGCCAGCCTCAGCCTGGGGAGATCAAGGTCACACGGGGGAGAGAGGAGATCTTAGCAGGCCCTGGAGCCTCACAGGAAGGTGACCCCAAGCCACCCTCCCACCCGGCCAGGGCAGCTCTGAGGCACATTCTCAGAGACCCCCTGGGGCCACAGGACCACAGTGGGGGTTGGACCTCCCCCCAGACCCTCCTCCTCAGGGATCTAGACCATTTCCCCACCGAGGGGGCCCAGGACCCTCCCTCCTGCCCCTCTCGAGGCCCTGGGCACTGCTGTCCCAAATACCCCACAGTGGCAGCCATGACACTGAGGACGATGGGGTCCGCCCAATGAGCCAGCGAGGCCACCACACTGGTGACCTCCTTGTGGCCTGGTCATCCCTGGAGTCCTGGGCTGCTCCGGGCATCCAACAGTGTGGGTGTTGTCCCCAGAGCCTGGCCCACCCTGTCCCCGAAGCTGCCTGTGACCACTTCTTTGGCCACTAACCCCTGGACGGCACACCTTGAAATGTCCCCTTCAAGTCCCAACGCCAGCGTGTCCTGCCTGGAAAGGGCTCTTTCTCCACCTGCTAAGGGATCTGGGTGAGCTGCAGGACGGGGTCCACGGGAGGGCGTCCATGGGAGGGCGTCCACGGGGGAGGGGGGCATCCACGGGAGGGCGTCCACAGGATGGGTCCTACCGAGCCAGGGGGTCCTGGAGGTCCCTGGAGCTGCTGTCGTCCCCAGGTCTGGGCCCCAGGAGCAGCGCCCTGGGTGTTGGTCCGTTAAGGAGTCCTACAGATTAGCTGGTCTCTGCTGGAATGGTCTCGTGGAAGGCAGATGTGAGTTGTTCAGCATCTTAGCGGGAGGCTTGTTGACCGTCTAACATGGCGGCGGACTTCAGAGCAGGCGCAGAAGACTCGGCGGCACCGATGGATCTTTTCTCCCCGCTTCCGAGTGAAGAGCCTTCTGCCCGGTAGTAAGCCGTGTTCACAAACTCCGTGTCGTAGGAGAAAGTAGGCTCCCCGCTCCCCGTCTCTCTTCAGCCGCCCTGGTCTGGGCACCTCTCCCCTCCTCAGAGCATCCCGCTCCCCGCGGCCTCAGCCTTCCGGATGGTTCCACCTTAAAACAGACCCACCCATCCACCGGCCCTCGGCGTCCGAACCGCGGCCCCTGCGGGACGTGGAGCCGGGCTGTGCTCTGCCTCCTCTGGTCCGCAGCAGGTGTGTGGTCCACGCTGTACTTCTCATTCTAACTTTATTGTGTAATTAGAGTGTGAAACGTATGATTTTTCTCTTTATTTTTCCTGTCTCAGTTAACGGTAAATTTTATTGCATAAATAAATTACACACGCCGTAATTCATGCCTCGCAGCCCACACACCAATCACGCCTGAGGCTGACACCGCGCGCGCACGACTGCGGGCCGTCTGCAAAGCGGGCCGGCGTGGGTCTCCTCCGCAGTCATCGGCGGCGCCGTTTAGCTCCGTGGCGGCTGCAGGTCCCGCGGAGGCAGGGCTCTGGGGCGCTGAGTTACGGGCTCCGGGACCAGGTGGGGAGGCACGAGGCGTCACACCCGGGGTCTGGGCCTGCCCTGCACGTGGCCACACAGATCGGGGGCCCGGTGCCACTGGCCTGAGGAGGGTCCTCGGCAGGATGGCGCCTGGCAGAGCGGCAGGTCTTCCCTCCTGAACACCGTGTGGGTCCCCAGCACGCTTCAGCTGGGCGTCACCCGCCCGCGGTGCGAGCCCTGGAGAGAGGCCATGTCCTGACCGGCCGTGTCCCCTCAGGGGATGGTCAGCTGGGGGCCCTGTCCCTCCTGCTGTCCTTGGCCCCTTCTGAGGAGGCCTCCTGGTGCAGGGAATGTGCACATTCTGATTGCTCCGGAAGGTTCCTGACGCGGCGCTCTCCCTGAGCGTCCCCACTGTGAGGACAGAATGACCAGAGGCGGAGGAGACAGGGCAGGAACATGGTGGAAATAGGAGAGGCGGGAGCCGCTGCGGGACGGCGCCCCGGCTGGCGGACTCCAAAGCCTCCCGCACCCGCGCGTGGACGCGAGTCTCGGCTCTACTGGAGGAGCGGGGGGCCGGGAGGGAAGGCACAGAGCCGCGGAGCTGGGCAGCCCGGGGCTGGCGAGAGGAGCCCGCACGCCAGTCTGTCCCCGGCTGACGGGCCGCCGAGTCCCGTGGGACACAGCTGCAGACGAGCCGACCGCCACCACGAGGAGGCCGGGTCCCGGTGGGGTCGCCCACGCCTCATGGCCAAACAGTTCCATGAGACCCACGGCCACATGGGCCCTGAAGCTCCACTGTGGGGACCGGCCGCCAGGCTGCCACCAAGAACATGAAAGAAGAGTCACCCGGGGCCGGCGCCCCCGTCTCCATAGCGCGCCAGGGCTGGGGCCCTCGTGACTCCCACTCACCTGTGAGGTGAGAGGCCCGGATGATTCTGGAAGGGGCCTCCCGCCCCCCAGGGGAGGAAGAGCAGAGATGGCAGACGGGAGATGGGGAGCCCCAGGCCCACGTGTGCTGCTCCTAACCGCACAGCTCGTCCCCCCGGCCCCACGGTGACCCAGGTGCAGGGACCCCGCGAGGCTTCACCAGCCACAGGGCAGGGAGCTGGGCACGTGGACACATGCTGCTCAGCCGTGTGCCCGCAGCCTCCCTCCAGACTCGCCCCGTCCAGGCTCCTGGGCAGCTGAAGGTGCGTGCATGCCGTGTGCCCGCGTCAGCACAGGCGTCTGTGCATGTATGTGTGCGTGCATGTGTGTACACGCCTGGGTCTGTGCATGTGTGTGCACGCATGTGTAGGTGTGTGTGCACGTGTTTGCATGTGTACACGTGTGTATGCGTGCATGTGCGTAAATGTGTATGCATGTGTGTAGGTGTCTGTGCATGTATGCCCGTGTTTGCGTTGTGTGTGCATCTGTCTGCGTGTGTGTGCATGTGCACGCATCCATGTGTGTACACGCATGTGTGCATGTGTGCAGCGCTGGGGCTCACGGGCCTCTGTGAGCGTGGTCCAGCCACGTGTCAGACACAGCTTACTCCTGCTCAAGTCAGCGAGAGAGCACGTGTGCCAGCGGCCATGCCACGAGCCGCCGGAGCCCTGGATGGACACGAGTGTCAGCAATTTTACGGTCAGGGAAAACCAGCACTGGACACCGAGGAAGAGGCCACCCTGAACGAGCTGGTGAAGGAGCCCCGGGCCCACTGGGGGCACACGGTGCAGGAGCCCCGGGGACAGGCCTGGGACGGAACCGCGTCACCTGTGGGATGAGAATAGAAGACGTGGAGGACTCGCCGGCGCCGCTGCACGTGCCGAAGCCGGTCTGCACGCAGCGCGCAGCACGTGGCCAGGGCGCGGTGGCGATGGCAGAAAGCTGGTGGTCTGCAGGGGGGCGGGGGGAGGGCGCGATGGGCAGGTGGAGCTCGGAGGTTCGGGGCAGGGAGACCCTCCCAGGTGACACTGGAATCGGGGCTCCCGTCAGGGTACATCTGTCCAGACTCTCAAGGGTGAGCACCAAGAGTGACCCGTGTGGACGGGGGGGGGCGGGGGGCCTGGGTCATGGCGCCTCACACTGGCTCCCCTGGGCACCGGGGTGCCCGCCAGTGCGGCACGCGGCGGGAGGGGCGGCTCTCTGTGAACCTAAAACTGCTGTGGAAAAAGTAGTCTGTGAATTAACAAAAATAATGAGGAATCAGGAATAGGTCGTAGAGTTTCCTGGTGAAACCCATTATGTCATTCTTCCTGCAATGACGCTCCCTTAAAATTACTTTCCAGTGTGTTTGAGAGTGTTTGTTGTTTTGCTAACGTTAGTAAGAAGCATGTGCATGAAACGCTGAGGAACATGGGACTCGCGCAGTGAGAGCCTGGACACCTGGCCAAGCCAACGCTCCCCGGCGGTCTGAGGCGGCTCCTGCCCGCGGTCCCGCCAAGTCCCAGCTGTCGCCCCTTGGGCCGCGGGCAGGCTGTGAAGGGTTGAGTTCCCGGGCAGGTGGGGCCCCGAGAAGTCCCCAGAGGCACCTGGGCCAGGTGCAGGGGGGAGGCCAGCAGGCCCAGGCAGGCCGCCGCCCGCCCCACATTCCTGGCCTGGCGGAGAGGCGCGCAGGGAACACGTCAGGCTTTTCCAAGATCCCGCCGCTCCGGCTGCCGCACGAATTCTCCAGGCCGGCGGGCCCGGGCGCTCCCGCTCTGGGAGAGAGGGAGGGCCTTCAGGAGGGGCACGGGGGCGCCTGTCATCCCCCAGGCCACCGAGCCTCTGGAATGTGCCAGATGGCTGCTGAGCCCGCCCCTCGTGGGCCCTCCCCAGCGCATGCCTGCGGGGTCAGGCGCCCGCTCCGGCCGGCTGACGTGTGTCATGTGGTAGCCGCTGGCTCGCGGCCTGGCCTGTGGCGGGGCCGAGGCGGCAGGGAGCGCTTCCAAACACCGCAGCGACAGGGGGGAGGTGAGGAGAGGCCGCCTCGCCGACACGTCCCCGGCCTCCCGGCTGTCACTGCCGGCACGTCGCAGGCCGCGGGGGAGCAAGAAGCAAAACGCAAGCCCAGACGGACGGGGCTTCCAGAGAATGGCACGTCATACCTTCCCTGTGGCTCCAGAAAGTTCCGGGAGGACCTCGGGGTTGAAACTCCGCCCCACTGCAAGTTGATGTCCTGCAAGCATGTGTGTGCATGCGTGTGCAGTGCGTGTTTGCGTGTGCACGCGTGTGCTGCCGTGTACGCCGAGGTGCCTGTGTGAGTGCACACACGCGCTCATACATGTGCTGTGTGTGGGCGCGTACAACGGCATGCTCACGAGTGTGCCAGTGTGTGTCTATGTATGTGCGCACACGGGCACAGGTCTGCTGGCGTGTGCTCATGTGTACGCACACGTGTGTGCTAACATGTGGCTGACCTGTATGCTGGTGAGCTCACTGGTGTGTGCATGTGCACACATGGGTGCTCACGTGTGTGTGACCACATGGTGGGGGGCCGCGCTCTGAGGAGCCACGTGAGAGTCTGTGTTATGTTGAGGCGCGGGTGACCCCGCCCCAGACATTCAGTCATACACGCCCTGCGCGACGCCGCTGTCACGGGGCTGACCGCGCTCCTCTCTAGAAAAAGCGTAGACACGCGTAAACAACGGCATGTGTCTTCACGTGTGTCGTGAGCCGTGAGCCCCGGCAGCGCCACGCAGACTCTCCCAGGAAGGAGGCTGAGGGGCCCCGTCGGCAACAGACGGCTCAGCTCCGTCCCCCCCCAGCCCTGCGCACGGAGAGGACCCCCGTGTCCCCGTGGAGAAGACACGCCCGCGCCCGTGGGCATAGGAGGAGCTGTGGCCCACGTGGCTGCCCGGTCTGTCTCATGGGCAAACACGTGGGCACGGTGGGGCGGGAGGGGCGGGGAGGGGGGAGATGCAGGACGGCAGGACCTTGGCACCTGAGCCCGGGCCCCCTTCTGTCGTGGCAGCTCCGGCCCGGGCGTGGCCGAGCCACGGGCCTGCCACCCGCCCAGCTGTGCTCCCGGCGTCTTCCTCCCCAAGTCCCTCGGGGCCTGCGAGGCCAGGACGGCACAGGAGCCTGGAGGCCGGGCCACCCCGGGACCCCCAGCTTGGGAAGCGAGTCTTGGCAGCCACGGCGTCCGAGAGTGGCAGTGGGTGATGCCGGGAGCCGGCGTCAGTCACCGGCGGCCCCTGGGCACCATGGGCCCCGCCCTCACACCGAGGCTCCTCCCTAGCGGCAGCCAGAGCAGCACTGACCCGGAAACAAAACCGAACAGTGAGCAAAGCCAGGGACCTGCCGCGCCCTGGCTGGTGGCCCGCTCTGGCCAGTGACACGTCCTGTCTGGTGGCCTACCCTGCCCAGTGACCCACCCTGGCTGGTGACACGCCCTGGCTGCCCCACTACCTAGGCAGAGGGGGGCCTCAGGCACCCCCAGGCTGCTGGGTCCACACCCAGACCCCCCGGGGCACGGATGTGAGCATGCTTGCTGGTGAGGAAGCCAGACGTAGAATATTCTAGCACATCCCCCGTGACCACACTTCGAATCCTCTCTGGCCATTGTCCAAGGCCGCGAACGTCAGCCTCTAAGCGGCCTCAAGATCCAAACGCCTGGTCAGCCAGTGACACAGGCGTGTGAGCACAGGCACGGGCTCACGAACACACACACACTCTCCGTGCTCACGTGTGCACAGACTCACACAGGGCACACACTTGCGTGAACGCACGCACGTGCATGTGCACTGTGGTAGGTGCGGACGCCCGCCTGCTCTCAGGCTCACACACCCTCGGGGCACAAACACACGCGAGCGGCGCGTGAAGGGGAGGACCGTGCGGCCCCGCCGTGCCCGCCCTGACGAGACCGCGGGTGGAAACAACCGTATTTGCACATATTTTTTGTCAGCAGATGAGAGCTCAGCCCGCCGTTGGCAGGGCGTTGCCCGTGCTCTTGAACACCGTCTTCCGGAACCGCTGGAGGCTGCCCTCGGAGGCCACACCGGGGACACGACACAGCCTCCCGCCAGGGGGGGTCCCAGTGTCGTCCTTAGAGATGAGGCAGTGCTGGCGTGTGCGTGTGTCTGGGTGTGAGTGCGTGCACGCACTCACACGCGTCCCTCGAGGACCCAACTCCAGGCCTCGGGCTCTGCTGCCCGGGGCTTCTCGGTAGCGAGGGAGAACGTGTGCGCCAGCGTCCCCGTCTCGTGTGACCTGGTCACGGATGTGCGGTCACACACATGTGACCCTGAAGTGTAATCATGTGTATGCAATCGCGCACGTGCATTACGTGGGACCGTGCACCCGTAATTACGTACACGTCACCCTGGGCAGATAATGTGATCACACATACGCAACCAAGTGCGTGTTCTTGCGCAGCATGGCTGCCTGTGTGTGGTCACATACGTGTAATTCCGTGCAGACAACATGTAATGGTGTGTGCGCTCAGGCACGTATTATCACACATGTGACCACAACAAAACCATGGGCATGTAATTTCGTGTGTGCAGCAGCACACGTGCTGACTTTGTCACACGTGAGTCCCAGCGCCCACCCGCAGAGGTGTGATTGTGGGGGAGGCCCCGGGACCCCCCATCTCTGTGCCACAGCTCTGGGTCGGCATGGCAAACAGCGCCGGGGAAGTAAGCCGATGACAAAGCCGGAATAAAGAAGTGCCCAACCACGGCCGCCTCCCCCACAGCGCAGCCCGAAAGGTGGCACCTGGGCCTTCAGCTCAGGGCGCGCACGGCAGACAGGCCGCGCGGGGCCAGAACCCGGGGACCCAGCTGCAGAGTGAGCGGCACCACGTTTCATGGCGCAGAACCGAGCAGATGCAGGTTGAATCAGTCAGTTCATTCGGAAAGCAGCAGTGGTGCTGGGGGCGCACCTGGCCGAGGGGGCGGGGCGGGGGCGGGGTGGGGGCGGGGCTGCTTCCCGGCCAATCCTGCGGCCTCGTCACCCGCGGGGTCTTCTTTGGCTTTGAGTCAGAACAACAAAAACACATTATTGTTCCGAGTGACCTCACCATCTAATCCACACAGGACCTATGCAGGCATCACTGCCGCAGACAGGACCGTGGCTTCCAGCACTGGGGACAGCCTCCAAGTGTCCCCACACAGGCGTCCCCCTGCGGGACCCTAGGTCACCCAGAGCATCCCACCTCTGGCCAACTCAAACAGAAAAGGGCCTCCGTGAGGACCGGTGAGCTGACAAGCCAGGTGTGGGTCGCCGAGGGCCAGGCTGGCGCCCAGCTCGGCCGGGGAGGGAGCCTGACACCCCGGGGGCACCGGACGGTCTGACTGTCATCTTCCTGGAGACTCCGTTCACTTCACAGTTCGTGTTTGCAGAGGACGCCGGTCCCAGACCCTACAACGGGGGCTCGCCTGGACAGCACACCTGCCCCCACCGCTCGGATCGTCACGCGGCTCCTGGCACCCGCATCCCCGGACCTGTCGGACGAGAGCCCCTGTGTCACCGACAGGGACCCTCAGGGCCCTCCCCGGGCAGCACCGCGGTGTTGTGCCCCAGGAGGCCCCACTGGCACTGGACCAGCCCGCAGCCTGCCCTACGGCCGCAGGACTTGGCGGGAAAGCAAGGCTTTTCCGAGGCTGGACACGGGCAGCGCCCGTGGAGTCAGACGTCCAGGGTGACACCGAGGCAGCCGGAGCAGCCCCCCGGTTCCGCTGTGGAGGCGGTCCCTGCGCAGGCTCACCTGGGCCCAGAAAACCTCTGCCGCCCCCCACGGGCGCGGGCGCTGAGCAGGGAGGGGCCGCGACCCGCCAGCCGCCGGAGGAGTGGGTTTCCAGCACGTGGCCCGCCGCAGCGTGGCCGGTGCAGGAGGGGGCCGCTGGCCCAGGCCTCACGAGGTCCTCATCGGGGGTCAGCGAGCCACCCAGCACAGGACAGGGACCCCGTTCCTCTGCGGCCGAGCTGGTGCCTCTCCCCAGGGACCTGGGGCTCTCGCCGTGGGCCTTGGTGGAGCCCAACAGCCACTTTGTAGAGAAGGCATGGGGCCACCAGAGCCAGGACAGCCGCCAAGACCCACCACTTCCACCAGCTTCCGGAAGGCCTTCCTTGTCTGCTGACAATAAACGATGACAGTAAGGTTCGCAGAGAAAACGGGCAAAACAAAGTTCTGTTTTATGAGCACCCGGCCCCGGATGGTCACGTGTGTCCCTGGCAGGGTCGGCGTGCCTGTGCAGCCCCTCAGACCCACGTCCGCAGCCTCCGCCCTCGGACCCTCCCTGCTGGCGTGTCCAGGCCCTGCTCCCACGGCCGAAATGGATTCTGCAGCTTCCGTGTTCAGACCTCTCCTGTCCTGCGTCAGGCGTCGGCGCCATGCCTGCCGAGTCGCCTGCCTCACACGTCCGCGGTGCCGGCGGCAGACGGGTTCTCGGTTTGCTGAAATCCAGTCATCTGTCCTAGCAGAGGTTACAGAATGTGATTTAAGGATGTGTGTTGGTTAAAAATGCATATCGGGATATGAGGGTTTTTATTTTTAATTTTTAATGGTTTTTAATTTTATTTTTGAGAGAGAGAGACAGTGCGAGCAGGGGAGGGTCAGAGAGAGAGGGAGATACAGAATCGGAAGCAGGCTCCAGGCTCTGAGCTAGCTGTCAGCACAGAGCCTGATGCGGGGCCCGAACCCACAAACCGTGAGATCATGACCTGAGCCGAAGTCGGATGCTTAACCAACTGAGCCACCCAGGCGCCCCATATGAGGGTTTTTTTTTTATTGTTTGATCAGGTTTTAAGGGAGAGTGGAACTTACAATTTAGAAAACTCTTTAAAAGATTGTAACTCATGAAAAGTTATTTCACTCTGGCCACAAATGTGTAAGGCCTGAATAATAAAATGTTATTTAAAACATAGTCAAGGGGTCTTCGTGAGGATACAAAAACCAGTTATAATTCCAAAGAGTAACATTTTTATTGTTAAGCAGCATCAAGAATAGCCCCCAAGAGCAGCCGGTGCTGAGTAAACACCACGCGTGTCAGAGCGTCGACACTGAATTCTGGGCAGGGGCTCCCCCCCCCACCCTGCGGCCCACAGATGAGTTACGAAGTCAGAGCATGAACCTGTGGAAGTCCCCGTGCTCTGCGGAGGCTCCCGGAAGCGCGGCTTGGCCCAGGACGATTTCGTCCTCTCTGCCCCGACACCCACCACGCGGAATTGGAAAGCAGTGATTCTCCGGGGAATCCGTTCCCTGGTCGTCCTCCGCTCGGTGACCCCTCAGGTCTGCGGACTCGGTGAGGCTGTGTTTGGTGTGAATAAAGGGACATTATTCCAGGGTCTTTCATAGGCACAAGTCTGTTTATTGACAGACCACACAGAAGCCATGAAGGGAAATGCCTACTTCCTTAAACACGGCGGCGGCCTGGGCCCTTGCACACCCTCCTGGTGCCAGGACAACGGGACCAGGGATGGAGCCGGACCCCCGGTGAGGCCTGCGGGAGGACTCCTGTCGCCTCCTCGAACTCGTCCTTCTGGAGGCCACGTCTCAATAAACAGCGCGCCATCCTCCCCCAGGCCTGCCGATCACCTGTAGGCCCCTCCCTGCCGCCCCCCCAGCCCGCACCTTCTCCCTGCCGCACCCCCCAGCCCTCCTCCCAGGCCAGGCCCCCTCCCTGCCGGCCCCCCAGCCTGGCCCCCAGGGGGCTCGGGGGCACTCATGCGTGCTGGCAGGCGTGTCTCGGTGTCTGGGAGCCACGGTGGCATTGATGGCGCTGACAGCAGGTCAGGCCGCCTGGGCTGTCTTCCCGGGGTCTGCCTTTGACCGGCCCCATCCCATGACCCCTCTGTGCCCTCTGGGTGACAACACTCCCCTTTCAGCCTCTCCAAGGGTCAGCCCGATAACCCTGTCCCCGAGAGGCCTTATCTTCGTCCTTCCTCCCTGGCTGTCCCTGAGAAGGGACAGAACGGGGCATGGGGGGAGGGGGGAGGGACAGCCGAGCTGGCGGGGGTGGGGGTGGGGGAAGGGCCCCTGGGCCTCGCCTGCCCTCCTTCTGCTCTGCTGGGCATTTTCACCCACACCGGGCACTGGTCTGGAACCTCGTAGAACCATCAGAGGCCCCAGCCTCTGCGGGCGGGACTGTCCCCCAGCGGGGGCAGGGAGCGCTCTGCGGGGACCGCTGCTGCCCCTCTGTGCCGGAACCTCAGTCCTGTGCCCGGCCTGGCCCAGCACGCCGGAAATGCCAGCATGCAAGACCCATCCCAGCCACCTAGCAGGGCCTGGAGCATGAGCCTGGCCTGGTGATGGTCACCTGGGGACAGGCCCAGCCCGCCCCTGCCCTCCTGGGTGTGGCCTGTGGCCTCCCTGGGCGCTCCTGGCGCAGTGCGCGGCCCCTGGCGTGGGGAGGCAGCCGGGCCCCTCCACACTCGGAGCCTGTTGTCACATAGCCTGGGGGGCCGGCCGGCCTAGACCCCGCCCTCCATCCCCTGTGAGCTGGGCTGCCGGCCCACACTCCAGCTGCCGCACCTGCCCTTCCCGACGTGAGGACACCGTCCTAGGGCTCGAAGCCACCACGACCCTGTCTTAACTCCGCCACATCTGCAGAGACACCGCTCCTGATCAGTCCCAGGTGGGCAGGGGTTTGACGGGACACTAATCAACCCACCACAGGTGGGACCAGCCTGTCGGCAGCAAGGGCTCGGCCCCAGAGTCCCCTGCGCTCTGGCCTCCCGCCAGGTGACCCGCTCCTGTCCCATCGTCCCTCAGAGGAGGCTGCAGGGCTCCCCCGTGAGGCTCACACCTCCGCACACGCATACGAACGTGTCTACGCAGACATCTGCATATGTATGCACCTGTGTGGGCATGTGTGCACACAGAGACATGCGCAGACATGTACACACAGACACCAGACATGCGCACGTGCACACATGTACATGACACACACGCACAGAGACACACGTACATACACACGTGCACACACGTGCATACACACGCAGACACACACACACCCATGCACGCACGTGGGCCGACCTCCTGATGGAGCACCCGTGCACACAGGGCTTTCTGTCCGAGACAGTGATCTGTCCCCAGGGCCTGCGGGACAACGGAGGCATGAACCCCCCGGGGACGGGGTTCTGCAGCGTGTGCCGCGGTCGGTGTGGCAGAGGGAGGGTGGCGCCAGGACAGTGGTTCAACGAGGGAATCAGGAAATGTCTTGTTGCAGCATTAGGGAGGGAGGAAGATCGTGTGTTAATTAAACAGGAGACTAAACAGGACAAACCCTTGGAACGGGAGACGGAACGTTTCAGAAGGAAATCGACGCTGCGGTAAAGGTCGCAGAAGATCAGGAAGGCGCTAATAGTTGTGCTTTTCCATTTTCTGATCGATCAATATTACATTTTTCCCAAGCTGGGGCGCAACGGCAGAGTTATTGCCGACCTTTTCCTCACCCTGCCATTGTGTATGAGTCACAGCCGAATAACAGATGACTTTATACGCCACGGAGTTTTCCAGACCCGGACCCCCAGGTGAGCTGAAATCTACCTCAACATCTATTTTGTTTGAGGAGGAAGAACGAGTGTCTGCCCTAATTAGACCCTGGAGAGCACCCCCGCCTTTCAAGTAAGTCTCGGTCTGGACCCGGCCCTGTGGCGGCTGCGGGGGGGCCCCGGCTGTGCTCCTGCCCGCTGACCGGGTGGCCCTCGAAGGCCAGGCGCCCCCGGGCGCGACGCCCACGTGGGAGCAGCCGCTGCACCTGGAAGGAGCCCACGCTTCATTTGCCACAATTGATCCGATCAGGCCTCTGCCGTCGGAGACATTATTTAGGTCACTGCCCCAACCCTTTCTTCGACCCAGAGGAAGGGCCCACGTGGGGGGAGAGCCCGAGGGGAGACCCAGGCGGCCCGCCCGCGCTCTCTGGGCTTTGGAGGGAGCTGGCTCGTCCCCTGCGCCGCTGGGAGTGGGGTGCCGGGACCCTGGTGTCCTGCCCCCCAAGCCCAGCAGACACGGACACACAGGGCAAAGGCGGACTGAAATGTGCTGGGCAGGACTCGGTCCCCGTAGAAGGTGACGCCCCGCCCCCGCTGGGCGGCCGGGACCCCGTGTCAGGGCCGCACCTCACTGGACAGTGTGCACTTGTCCGTCTAGAAGTTCCGGTGTTTGAGTTGTAGGCCGGTGCCCTGCACAGAAATCCTTCCCCGTTTCGTGCCCCCGTTCCCAAAGTATCCCTGGTAAAAACGGTAAGGTCGCGACCCTGAGGACGGGCTCCAACACGGTTTGTGATTCACAGTAAAATAAAATAATATCCCTGGTTTGCATAAAGATCTGGATTTCCTCCAAATCCTGTGAGTGACGACACAGACCGAACACAGAGATCGTATGTCTGTGCTGCAGAGAGCATGTGCACGCGCGTGTGAGGAGGCGGGAGCGGGGGCCAGCACATGGGCATGTGAGGAGGCGTGAGCAGGGGCCAGCACACGCGCGTGTGAGGAGGCGTGAGCGTGCATTGCAACCTCACGCACCTAACGTCCTGCTGGCTGTGTCCTCACGTACGGAGCAAATCCGCCCGACCCCCAACCACTGAAATCCCGGTCTCACTGGCACGAAGGCTATTTCCCGTTGTGACACGATCGGTGTATTTTTAAGGAAGGGAGTTAATTATGTTTACATCACACTCGCTTGTCCTCCTCAAAGCCACACGTGGACACAACCTGCCGAGGGCCGTGGCCGCGCACTGAGACATCTCTCTGTGCGCGTCAGGAGTCAGGATGGGCGCTTTCCTCCCTGACCTGGCGTCCGCATGTTTGGGGCAGAGACTCGGCCGTGGCCGCGCCGGGCTCAGCCGGAGGTCGGGCACAGGAGGGAGCAGCCGTGGGAACTGCTGGTGGGCAGCGCACCCCGTCCCCGGAACCCACGGCGGGCCGGGAGCTGGGGCCGGGGCGGCCAGGCAGGGGGAGCACTGAGCGCAGGACGCCAGCTGTCCCCTCTGCCCCACAGGCGGAGTGCGGAGTCCCCACACGGAGGTGCAGGGGCCGCGGGGGGAGAAGCACCGAGTCCTCAAAACGGTCGGCTTTCCTGGGATGTCCGTTTTGGGGAGAGAGACCAGGGTTCCTTCCACGGCAATCAGCAGCATCCCTCAGCACGGTCACCCAAAGGCCACAGAGCGCCACTTAACCCCAGACAAGTGGGGGACCAGTGCTGCGCCCGGGTCCGCAGGTGACAGCGGGGGTCAGCGCCGCGCCCGGGCCCACAGGTGACAGCGGGGGTCAGCGCCGCGCCCGGGCCCACAGGTGACAGCGGGGGTCAGCGCCGCGCCCGGGCCCACAGGTGACAGTGCCCTCGTGCAGTCCTTGGAGTCGGCTTTTCCCCACAAAAAAGATCTTTTTGTGGAGTCTGTGGTCTTCCTCAGATGCAGCAGCTAATTTCACTCATAGCTTGAAGAAAATCTGCAAATAAAAAGAGAAACCTTTAAATCACGAATTTCATTTAGCTAAAAATAAGACTAAATGCTGGAAATCCAAATCATGACACCAATAGATAGACCAGGAGATGATCCCCAACTTCTCTGTCACATAATTTTATATTTACATAAAACTGGGATTTAGTTGATAAACATTTTTTTACAGCCACAAAATGTCTGCCTTGGTTTTTATTTTTTTTAACCTATAATCTGGGTGGAAACTGTCCTATTTACAAACTAAATGGGTCTCATGAAGAATTATGTTTACCCAGAAAACGTGCCTAAAACAAATAAAGATCTGGACTCTCGGGACCCTTTTTCAGCAACGGGCGCACGTTTTTGGGGACAGCAGGGGCCGGACTGCAGCTCCGGGCCCCAGGGCCGCGCGGTCCCGTCTCTGGGTGCAGCCACGGCTCCGTGGGGCCCAGCGGTCAGCGCGGCGGGGCCGGGACCTGGCCGCCCACCCACGTCCGCGTCACTTACTCACAATCAAGGAAGCACTAAAGCAACGCTGGCCAGGGACAGAAATCCCGCCCGCCTCCCAGGGGCCTCCGCTCTGGCTGTGGAGACAAAGGCCCAGGACACACACACGAACACGGGGCACCAAAATGTCTGTTTTATCTTTCGATGTGACATTTCACCTTCGAGTATATAAACGGTGAGGTTTCAGGATAGAGTTTTGGTCTGGACTTCCTGGGGTCCCGCCGTGACGATGGGGAGCCCTGCAAGGGTGCAGCAGCCAGCCCGTCCCCTGCACCCGGCCCCCCACGGCCTCGCATAAGCACCAGCGTCCTGGAGCGCTGGCCGGCCGAGGGCGGCTCCTGTCCCCCGGGTCTCGGCAGTCAGCCCTCTCCCCGAGAGGCCGAGATGTGTTTCCAGTCCAGTGTGGTTTCTGCCCGGACCTCACCGTGGGGCCCCATCCCCCATGGACCTGGTGGCGTCCCCACCACCCTCCGGCCCGGCCTCCACCCTAGCCCGGGGGGCCGGGGTCCCTGGGGCTTGTGTGATGCCCAGCAGGGGGCCAGGGTCCCTGGGGCTTGTGTGATGCCCAGCAGGGGGCCAGGGTCCCTGGGGTTTGTGTGATGCCCGGTTGGGGGGCCGGGGACCCGGGGCTTGTGTGATGCCTGGCTGGATTTACTTCCCTCTTCTGACAACATTCTAGTATCTGAGGAAACAGCTCCCTGGCCCTGTTTTAATGATATAACAAAATCTCATTTTTAATTACCTGAACAAAAAGGTCTCAAGTCCGTCAGCTTGCTCTCAGGCCTGCAGAGGTATTAGCGGCTCCAGAACCAATTACCTACATTTCCTTTTTACTTATTGCAAATGTGACCTTTCGCGAGCGTGTGACGGCGTCTCCCGCTGTGAGTGCGTATCCGTCCGGCGCGGGCCCGTCGCCCCAGTCAGGCCGCTGCTTGTCTGCGCCCCTCTGACGGCTGGAGGACAAGCCGGTGTCTGGACAGGGACCCAGGGCCGGGGGCCCCTCCCGTGACAATCCCAAAAGTGGCTGTTGTAAGGTGGCATCAGAGCCAGCCCCCCCCATCCACCCGGGGAAAGGGACGTCACGCTCTGCGTGTGGACTGGACCGTGGCAACCAGGGTGGACGTGTGGACGCGGACTTGGGGAGGGTGCGGGGGGGACGGGGCCGGGGCCAGGAGCCCAGAAGTGCCCCACCACCTCCCTCCGAGCGGCCTGTCCCCTGACTCAGACCCCGGGGCCCATCTAGCTGCCGCCCTGCCCCCTCCTTCCTGCTTGGGGTGGGCTCCCTGGGGAGCAGTATTGGAGCCCAGAGACCCGGAGGGGCTGCAGGGCTCAGCGGCAAGACCCCACCCCACGGAGTCTGGGTGTGGGAGCACCGCACCCTTCCTGGGGCCAGGGTGGGGCCCCCGGACTGGGTGCAGACAGCCCGTGACAGGCCACAGGGCAGGGGCTCGAAGCCTACGGGCGCCCACCGCTGGCCTCGGGACCGGACCAACCTGCCCGGCGCTACTTGGCCAGCCCCAGGTCCCCCTGACGTCCTCACAGGGCCACCTCCATCCCTGAGCGTGCCGCACAAAGGAAAAGGAGGGTCACCCACTGGGGACAGAGGCTGAGCTAGACAGGGCCACGGGGCTCCTCTCGAGGGACAGTCCCCTCGTGACTCTGAAAAATTAAGCCCACGAGGGTCTCTGACAACTGTCCCCAGCCTTCCCTCCTACATTTGGGGAAACAGAGAGATGGATCTATTTTGTTCAGGAGAGCACAGGGCAGTGACGCACGGCCATGGCTTTTCTGGAATTTTCAGCCGGAACTGGGAGTGAGTTTTCTGTGTGGTTTCCTGTGACGTCACTGAAAGCACGGCCAGGAGGTCAGCCGCATCTCCCGTTAGGAAACTTCCCTGTTAGCATGTCCGCACGCAGCGGCAAACTCCTGATGCCAGCAAACTCCTGGAGTCCCCCCCTCGCGGCCCGGGGCTGCTCCTGGCCCGCGACGGCCATTTGAGCCCCAGAACAAGCTCCATTTATTAGCCACCCTGCCATAACTCACCGCGAGCCGCAGCTATGCGTGCGCAGGGGCGAGGGCACCCGATCCGAGGGAAACGCAATTAGCAGAAGCAGCAGCAATGTCCATGACGGCAATAAAGCGCCTCCCGCCGCGGCCGGGGGAGGGCCCGGCGTGATTGAAACCCACCGAGTCAGCACACAGGGGACCCAGAGCTGCTCAGGGGCTGGGGACAGGACGTCGGGGCTGCCTGCCGCAAAATCACCTGCCTCCGAAGTGCGGGCGCAGGGGGCCCCGCGAGCTGCCGTCACCGGCCGCGCGGCTCTGAGCAGGCAAAGGCGGCAAGAAAAAGGCCACGCTCTGCTTTGAGCGAATGTCCCCGGTCCCGCTGCGGCTGTGCATGTCCACCCAGTCCATCCATCAACATCTGAACTCGGGCCACACTGGAAAGGGGTCCGGGGCGGGGAAAGAAGCAGGCTGTCCCCACACAAGACAGGGGGCCGTGCTCTGAGTCGCTCAGGCCCAGGCGTCTGTCCCTCCCCCTGTTGGCTCTGCTCAGGCAGTGCCCTTCCCTGGAGGTTCCAGGGCCAGGTCCCCACCTGCTGACCTGCCTGCTGACCTCAGAGCCTGCGGGGGCCCTGGCCAGGGCTTCCCTACTGGAGAAGTGGCACTGGCCCCACCGCTCTTCCGGGACACCACCTCGTCCCAGGCTCCAGCTTCTCCCAGACGCGCAGGACACACCAGTCACCCTCAGAGACCCCGACACTAGCCAACAGCCAGCCAGGGCACCCGAGACCCAGAGACGAATAAATCAGTGGGTTGCTGCCCCCAAGCCACTGATGCGGGGCTGCTTGTCACGCGGCATCCGGTGGGAGGTGATAACTGACGCACGGGCTCAGAGGACCCTCTCCTTCGCTGTGGAGAAGGCTGGCTCAGCTGCGGCGCCTGCGGGGAAGGGGGCTTCGCTGTGCAGGGGAGAAAGCTGCTCCCCAAGCCCGCAGAGCAGGGAAGCCAGGGCAGCGTCGCCCCCGCCCCCCCCCCACGGCCCCGCCACGCCCCCTGCCCCGCCCCCACCCCGCTGGAAGAACCGACTTCCCAGTCCTCACCTTGCCCTTCACCTGCTCGTCCTCTGTTCGTTTCTGCAGTGGCGTCCACACCGGATGCTCGTCCACACCGGATGCAGACGTCGCCACGAGAAACAGCGTTCTGGCCTCGAGCAGACGGACTCGGAACCTTCCGCCAGACCCACGGAGCCACGGCTGCGATGCTTTGGGGGAAGTAGATCATAACCTTTATGATAATAACCTTTACACAGAAAGAAGTAACGCACTGCTGACTGTTAGCCAGACAAGCGCGCTGGGGTGTGTGGAAACTCAGCTCACGCACACCCGAGGGTCCCAGGAGCGGCAGCCCCTCTCTGCTGGGGACAGGGGGGCCCTCTTTCCTCAACCTGCTCCTTGTGTGGACGGTTAAGGAACCTCACGAAGGAGAAAGGCATTCTCTACCGAATGTGCCAAACCCCACAGGCACGCGTGGCCAGCCCCCAGCCTTGGCCTGTTCGTGGACAAGTCGTGCTGTGAGGTGGCCCCCGCGGGTCGAGGTGCACCTGTCTCTCCACAGAGCACACCCGTCGTCGCCGCGTCTGGGACCGCGCCCTCTCCAGAGACGGACGAAGCACAGACTCAGGGAGAGAAGTGGCCCCAACACCTTGCTCCCAGGACCTGTCGCCAAGGACGCCCACACGCTCTCCTTGGTGGCTTCCGGCCATTGCTGTGCGCCACACTGGAGGTTCAAAGAGGTCACATAAACATATTTATGATTCATTTAAAAATAAAAACAAATCCATTACGTGTTAACATAAGTATTATTTATTATCATTATTATTCAAGAAAAATAGTGAAAAGGGTGGCACTGTCTTACATTTTTCGAATCTCCTTCATGTCCAGCTCGGTTGAAGGACACGAAGAAAGTCAAGCCCTCCCCAGACATGCAGTTGGAGAAGTAGTGGGTCTTTTTTTTAAGTTTATTTATTCATTTTTAGAGAGAGTGTGTGTGAACAGGAGAAGCAGAGAAAGGGAGAGAGAATCCAAAGCAAGCCCCACACTGTCAGCACAGAGCTGGACTCGGGGCTTGAACTCACAAACCGTGAGATCGTGACCGCAGCCAAAGTCAGGTGCTCAACCAAGCCCTCCAGGGGCCCCTGTAAGGTGCATTTTAATAGTATTTTCATAAATGTGGGCTATTCTTCTTTGATATTATGCCAAAACTCAACAAGTAGAGTTTCGTAAGCTTAATCATAAAATAAAATCTGGGACTTTATCCATAAATTTCGTATCTGTTATGTTAAAATCCACTGGTCCGGCTTGTGCCCCGAATGCACCTTTTACCCACGCATGATCCTGTAACAACCTACGTGGGCCGTTTACCAGCTGATGGTTCACTGAGTAAATACATCTTCCAGATGCCAACGTGTTTTATTTTACAATAGAAGTAAGTCACATTCATCCATGTCCCATCAATCTCATCAGTAAAGTCTGTAGTTCTGGGACGTGAGTTTTCCAAAGCCCCAGTATGTGTTTGAAAGCTCAGGGTTTTCACGATGAGCCGTGTTCAGGGTTCTCCTTGGATGGCGGTCTTACCTCAGGTGGTTTCTAGACCATGGTCCCCTCGCCACCGTCTGTCAGCTAGGGAGACGGCACTGCTTGGACAGGGCAGGGAGCCCAGCTCTGGCCTGGCACGTCCTGGGGCCCACACGCCCGGCGTGGAGGGCGCCCCTGCGTGCTCCCGTGCCCCAGGCCCTCGGTCGGCGCCAGGTGAGCTCGGCCGTGGCTGTGCACCACGTGGACATCGTTACGTGCAACTGGCATCTTTCTCGGGGTCTCCGATGGCAGAGAGGCCAGCCCCCTGCCGGAGCATCACGGGGTGACGCCAGGACCTCCCTGTTGGCACAGCTGTCAACGCCAAGAGAGAGCACACAGCACCCACACCGGTGCTGGCGTCCCTCAGTCCTGGGGGCCTGGCCTGGGCATGTGACCTTGTTTGGATACAGGGTCTTTGCACAGGCAGTCAAGTTCAGATGAGCCCTAAATCCAGTGAGTGTGTCTTCACAAGGGGAGGGCGTTTCAGACACACAGAGCAGGAGCCATGGGAAGACCGAGGCAGCGGAGGTCCGGACGAGGGCGCCACAGGTCGTCAGAGGCCAGCAGTCGGTGCCAAGAGGGTCCTGGGACACGGTCCCCCCCAGGGGCTCCAGAAGGACCTCCCCCAGACCCCCGGCCCAGAACGGGGGCAGAGTGGACGCCCGTTGCTCTGACTCCCACTCGCGGGTGACCTCTGAGCATGAAGATGCCGGGAGCACGGGGAGCAGCCCTGGAGACCCGCGGCCGCGGACCCTCCTTCCATCCACCCCCGGGACGGGCCGCGCGCTCTGGGGGTTCGTGTGCTCCCTGTGTCTGGGGGGCAGACCTTCGAGGAGGTGATCTGGCCTGAGTGGGTCTAAATCCCTGTCATCCCTGACACGGCAAACGTGTCACGCTGATGGCTTCAGGGACAGCCTGTGAGGAGGGCCACACTGGCCCGACGTGGACCCACACCCGACTCCGGGCTGCCGGGGAGTGGGGGGCCGTGCAAGCGCCTTCACGTTCTCTCCACTGAAGGGCGAATTTCCCTCTTCCGCTGAAATGAAATGGGACGGGGCTTGGTACCACCATGTACGCACTCGTGAGGTCACGGGGGGATCATTCGGTCGTTCCCTGACTGGCCCCGCGAGCACTCACTGCCCCCCTGCTCCCCTGGGGGACGGCCGTGGATACGAGCTATGACCTCGGGGACTCCCACGTGCTGGAGAAGACAGACAACCGGAAAGTCCCCGACAGCCGACAGGAGGGCAGGGCCCGGGGCGTCGGGGTTTAGGGAAGTGTCCCATTAACGCTTCCGTGTGGCATGTGGGGGTAGAGGTCCGAGAGCACTGCTGAGTCCCGCTGCACTGGGACCAGACGGAGGCCAAGTTCGCTTCTAGGGCCCTCGGGGGGAACGATCTTGGTGAAGAGGCCCTGGAAGTAATTATCGCTCAATTGTTTATATCACGAAATTGCAAGTGAAACATGCAACTGCAAAACTGCATGAAGCAGGTGAAGGACGTTCCTCCCCCGCCCCCGAGCTCAGCGACCCTGGCGGGGCCGTGTGGACACCCCTGCGTGAGCCCCGAGCTCCTGCAGACGTGAGGACGCACCTGCCCCGTCCGCCCTCCTGCCAGGGCGGCCAGCGCCTGGTTTGGGTTTGGGGTTGGTTTTGGTAAAACTAGAGCTGTAGTGGTTTCACCCTTCAATTATTTTCTCCGTAATGTTACCACTTACGTGGCTGCTCAAGCCGGGGGGCGTGGCTGTGACTCACCCCTTCTGTTAGCAGGACAAGAACACAAGCCTCGGCGCCGGCCGCGAGCGGCGTGTGGCGGGACCCAGCCCCCGCGGGGCCTCTCAGGGCTGAGCCCGCACGTGCCCCCCCCCGCTCACGGCGACCCTGTCACTGGTCACACTGCCTGGCCCCACGGAAGCAGCAGCCGCCCTGGACGCCATGAGGCTGCAGCTCCCGAGCCTGGGGTCGCTGGGACAGCGCACAGCCACGGTCCCCTTCCTGCCACGGTCCAGAAGCACCTCATCCCGAGACGAGCCGCAGGAGGACCCTGCCCCCAGCAGCCGGGCTGGCTGCACACGAAGGTGCTCCGACCATCGCCCCTGGGTGCAGACCGCACTCTCCAGGGCCCACCTGCCACCCAGGCCACACGGCAAATGCCTTGGAACCGGCTGAGAACGTCCAAGTCTGCGTTACTGAAATGAACCATCTACCAAAACCCCAAACTGATTTATTTCCCTCTGTTTTGTAAAGTGTCTTCTGGAACAAATCTCCCATTTCCCCTGTCCGTCTGTCCATCCATCCATCCATCCATCCATCCCCTATCATTTCTCATCCATCCACCATCTATCATCCATCCATTATCCATGTATCATCTCTCCATCTGTCATCCATCTACCCATCCATCATCCATCTGTCCATCCATCCATCCATCCATCATCTATCCATCCATCCATCCATCCACCCATCCATCCATCCGTCATCAACCATCAGTCTGTCTGTGGGGTGAGTGTACCGGACCGCAGTCCGAGGGGGGCACTCTGGCCATGGATGTCTGCTGCTCTGCCACCTGACAACGGGGTCCCACATGATGAGTCATCCTCCCTGTTCTGAGGGGCCCAGCCAGGTGCCCGCAGATGGCCTGTTTCTCAGGCTTTGAGACCTTGGTGACCAAACAAACCTCCCTGCCCGCCCCGCTGCCCACAAGCGACCAGCTGTGTCACTCACACACCCGAGCGCTGGCCGAGTTAAGTCTTCAGCGTTTTGTGTCTTGGTTTCCCATCCCCAACTGTTGATTTTAGTTAGACGTTTAGACTAAGATTCAGACCGACAAAAAGATGAGAGAGAGTCACCTTTCCTCACTCTTGCAGCACTTCTGGGACAGGCACACCTGCTCTTGTTGGCGCACTGCTGGGACAGGTCCTGACCAGCGGAGGTGCGCGCTGCCCCAGGGGGAGGAGGGACAGAGCAGACCCCGTGGTCACAGGCTCCGCCAGCGTGCCCCGGCTGCTCAGTGACACTGGACTCCGATGACTGGCCTCCTGGGGGTCCCGCGCTGCGGCCGGTGCTCTCTCCGAGGGAGGGAGGCCTGCTGTGCGTGCCCACCGCCTCGGGGACATGTGGGGACACCAGGCAACCAGCAGAGTGACCATTTCCCCTCAGAACGTGTGAGATCAGAGGAGTCCCTGCCACGCCCCACATTTCTTCAGTGACGTTCAGCTTCCGCCTTACAGTGTCCCTCCATGCAAGTGACCAGGGCCCCCTGCGCTCCGTCCTGCCCCCGCTCCCTGCGGGGAAGATGCATGAACAGTTGGCAGCATTTGACAGCGGTCCCTCAGGACAGGACACGTGCAGGCGGCTCCCAGAGGGACACAGGAAGCCCTTCATCCCCTCCTCCACCCACCCCTGCCTCCTGGAGCTTCGCATGGAGGCACCCGGGACCCAACGCCGGCCTCTGGTCTTCCCTGAGGCCCAGAAGGCGGCCCGGACCACCTTGCACCGCCCCCCGGGCCCCTGGGGGGCACCGCCGGTCTCCTCCCGGTGCCGGCTCCCTCCCGAAAGCATCCCTCCTCCAGCGGGGAGCCAGCCCGGGTCCTTGGGTCAGAGAGCCGACCAGCCCCCAGGCCACTGATCCCAGGGGCGGCACCCTCCCTGGTCAGCCCCGGCTGTGGAGACCCACCCATAGCCGGGAAGAGGCAGGAAGGGCGCCCGCGCAGAAGCGGCCTCAGAGAGGGCAGGGGCCTCGGACAGCAGGGCCGGGGGCTGACACGCGTCCGAGGCCAGCAGCTGCTCACAGGAACGGGGGAGGGGTCAGGAAGGGACCCTCCGGAGCGCCCAGGCCAGGCCCCTTCCAGGAGGATGGGTCCCTTCCTAGTCGCTGTGTCCAGGCTCGAGGGGCGTGGGAGGGTGGGCTGGGACAGGAGAGGACCAGGTAAGGGGAAGGGGAGGGGCCAAGGCAGGTGGGCGGTGGGGGCAAGGCTGAGAGAGGGGGTGGGGCTACGGGAGGGGCGGAGCTCCCTGTGCCTGCCAGTCCCGCGCTGGCCGGTCCCCTGCGTCCCCAGGCCTCTGCTGAAGGGTCTGCACTCACCTGGAGGTGTCCCCGCACCCGAGGGGTGGACATCACATTACACATAAAAATGTTAAACACAGACCTTCCGATTGCACTCACAGGTGTGCGCCTAACAGAGCGGGAAGCAGGAACTCCGGACAGCTTCGGGTCCCCACACTCACGTGTGCACGCTCACACCCACACTCGTGCTCACATTCACACGCTCAGTCGTGTGCTCACGCTCGTGCTTAGTGGTGTATGCACACCTGTACTCAAGCTCATGCTCACACACCCACATTCGTGCTCACAGTCATTACACACGCTCACACGCTCACACTAATACTTGTGAACGTGCTCACATCCATACACTCATGGTCATGACCACACTAACATTTGTGCGCACACACTAACATATGTCCATGATCACACTCCTGCTCACACTTGCGTGTGCACTCTCACGTTCGTGTTCACACGCTCGTGTTTGCACACTCATACATTCATGCTCGTCCTCACGCTCATGCTGATGTTGTTCTTGTGCTCACACTCACACCACACACCTTTTCGCGGGGTCCTGGGCCCGCCCTTCCCCTGCGCCCCGTTAACACAGGTCCCCCACGCCCCGCCTGCTGTTGGGGACCGCGGCGCAGGCGTGCTGAGGGAGGGGCAGAGGGGCACACGGAGGGGTGAGCCAAATGAAGGGCATTCAGGGTTGACGAGTTGTGCTCATTTCTGCTGATTTCGGACTTTGAAGTCAACTTAAACATGTGAAGTCACCTCCCCAGCACATCTTCCTGCAACTTTGAACGGCTTGCTTTCCCTGGTCCCAGCGCGCCAGCACACCGAACTCCAAGCCCCTGACCGACTTCCGGAGCCACACCGAGAACACGCGAACCTACAAGGCAGCGGCTTCCGGGGCGGCCGCCTGGCGAGCGCGCGTGCGCGGCTGGAGCGTGATCGGGGCTCTGGGTGGCGGAGGCTCTTCCAGCGTGGGGACGCGTGTCCGTGGATCACGCCCTCTCTGGGGCACGGCGAGGCCGGCACTGCCGTGCAAAGTCAACGCCAAGCCGCTCCACACGCCAGGCCCTGCTGGGGCCAGCGGCAGGGAGCTCCCGCGCCTTCCGGCACCTTCCGTGGTGTGTCGCGGGCTCTACTGCCTCCTCAGGGCCAGGAGCCTGGCTCTGGGACCCTTCAGCCACTGGCCCAGCGCTCAGCCAGCTCAGCCAGAAGGAGCGGTTCCCAGAGGGCCTTCCGGAAGGTTTCAGGAGGCAGCTTATTCTCAGAAGACCGGCAGTGTCGGTGAGGAAGGTGACATGAAGGGTGACATCATGGCTAGAAGACCCTCTGGGGTTGCAGCTGTGACATGAACACGCATGTGCGTGTGGCTGTGCAGTGCGTGTGCACATGCGTGTATGTGTGTGAGGCTGTGGTGTGTGCACACACATGTATGTCATGTGGCACGTGTGCACACGTGTGTATGTGCATGTGACTCTGGGGTGTGTGTGGACACGTGTGTATGTGCATTTGACTGTGGGGGGTGTGCACACAGGTGTATGTGTGTGAGGCTGTGGTGTGTGAGCACACGTGCATGTGTGTGAGGCTGTGCGGTGCATGTGCACACGTGTATGTGTGTGCAGCGGTGTGGTGTGTGTGCACATACGTGTGTATGTGTGCGGCTGTGGTGCATGCACGTGTGTGTGTGTGTGTGCTGTGCCGTATGAGAGACAGGATGACAGAGAACGAGAGAACATTAAATCGGCCCTCAAGCTGCTGAGTGCTCTGCTGAATAAAATATTCACCACATTCACACCCTGACTGTTCATGCGTGAGCCCAGCACACTTGGGCGAACACGGAGGCTGCGTGGGGCGGGGCGGGGGAGGGGCTGCCGCCCCTCACAGCAGGACGCCGGCGCTGAGGCCGCGGGGCGAGCCTGGCGGGGGCTGGGACCCCCACTCTCAGGACACAGCGAGATCCCTCTCGTCACGGGCTCCTCCTCCGTGACACGGAGGGCTTCCGCTGGGTGTTCCCTACATTGATGTAAGATCTTTATAAAAGTCACACGTGTGTGGGAGCCTGAGAAAACACAGATAATAAAACAGGAGAGGACCCCGTTTGGGTTTTAAAAGGTCAGTGGCTGTGCTGGAAAGTGTTTCCTTCCTTTGTTTTCTCTGGAATTAAAATTAAAAGTTACAGACTCCTCAGATCTTCTGCTTAAATGCCACGCTGTGATGTGCAGCTGGTGAAGGTGAAAATTGCCTGTGAGGTCGGAGAGCAGCACAAGTCTGCCCGGGGCGCCCCTGCCCCTGCCCCTGCCCCCCCCCCCAGGGCCGGGGGCTCAGCCCAGAGCACCTGCCGACCGCTCCACACAGGCCCCGCCCCCAGAGCGGGGTCACAGTCTCCGGTCCAGGCGTGTCCAGGCCCAGGCCCGGGCGAGGAAGGCCGCCCTGCCACACTTAACGCCAGGAAGGCATCGGCTGGGCAGTCACCACTCAGGATCAGGACCCACGTGCCCAACGAGATGCACGGAGACAATAAGGAAAATGCAGATGGGCCATTTCTGAAGGCTCCCAGCCAAGGGGCGCCGGGGGCTCAGGCTGGTGAGTGTCCGACTCGGGATTTCAGCTCAGGTCACCCTCTCCAGGCCGTGCGATCGCGCCTTGCACCAGGCTGACAGTGCGGAGCCCGCTTGGGATTCTCTCTCCCCCTCCCTGCCCCTCCCCACTCGTGTGTTCCATCTCTCTCTCTCTCACTCAGAATAAAGAAAACAACTTAAAAAAAGGAAAAGGTTTCCAGCCAAACGACAAGGAGTCATTTGGAGCTCTACTCGCCAAGGAACACAGACGGACTGGTGAAGCCAAGATACAAACCAAGAAGCTGGGCTGAAAGGTCCCCGTTTAAGTCGAAACACAGTGCCCACCGTGAGACGGGGGCCTGCCTGGCGGACTTCAGGAAGCTCTCAGCACCCGTTTGGTCCAGGGAGGACACGAGGGCGGAGCACAGGACGCCCTGCTCCTGGCTACGCTCTGGCCTTCAAGCAGATTCCTGACCCCGCAACTAAAATGCTGCCACCGCCCCCCAGGAGGCCCAGCAGGCAGACAGCGGGAGGAGGGTGGAGCCAGGTCCTGAACCCCACGGGAACACTTCTCACTGCTCGGAAGGAAAGCCTTGTCCCCCTCCCCATCACCCCAAATAGAACACCTTCCTCCAGGATCCTACAGTCTGTCCAGGGCGGGTCTGGGAAGAAGTGACGGTAGAGAGACTTCTAGAACCTACGACGGACATGGAGCTGATCCAGAGCCATGCAGGGAGGATGCGGATGCAGAAGGAGCCCCAGCAGGCCCGTCCACCTGCATCACACCCAGCCTGTCCCGCCGACAGCAGGAGGGAGACCACGCCCCCGCAGGAGGGAGACCACGCCCCCCACAGGAAAGAGACCATGCCCCCCTCCCATCAGGAAGCAGCAGCGGGTCTGCAGATACATCCCCACAAACCAGAGGGACAAAGCTGATGGGAAACAATCGTCCTCTGGTCCCAAAATGAGGTCTTAACGGTTCAGCAATCCGCTCAGAGAAGAGCACAGAGACGGACAACACGCGGGAAGTCCGTCTGCAGGAACCGGAGAGCAGACCCGCGGCGCCCGTCCACTCCTGCGCTGCCCTCGGCCGCCCGGTGCCCCGGAGGGGCCGCGCGTCTCCACCCGCGGACCCCAGCAGCTCCACGGAGCCGAAGCTGGACCACTGCTCCGGGCTGACCGCCGGTGGGGGCGGGGCGCCCACAGCATCCCCATCCGCTGCGTGCGGACCGAGGACCGTGTGACCCTCCAGGTGCGCCCCGAAGGGAGCCGGTCCAGGGCGGACGCCGCCGTGCCCCCGGAGCTCGGGCAGGGCCACGCTCGCCTCGCCTCCTCCCTCCGCTGGGCTTCTCTGGGGCCGCCGTGCCCCTGACACAGGACTGACTTCCCACAACCTCCTCCCGAGTGTTAGGATCAGGCCACCGCCTGCTGAGGGTGGGCCAGCACGTCTCACTCTGACGCTGCTAATCTTACCGCTAGGGTGACTCCCGGGGCCCCCTCGGGACACCTGACCTCACTGGCCCCCCACATCCAGATCGGCGCAGTCCCCACCGCCTGCAGACGGTGCACAAAAGTTCCGCCGCCGCCCCTCCGCTGCAAGCCGGGTTCCCCACCCACGCCTGCGGGCACCGACGCGGCCGCTGCTGGCCTCTGAGCTTCCGGAGGCCCGAGTGTGCACGGCTTCCCGAGGAGGTTTCCGTGGTCTGCGCTTCCGATGAGGAAATAAGGCAACGTTCCCAACTGGTCACTGGCCAAATTCCTCCCAACTGCACGGCTGCGCTTTACCCCAGGGTCCTGGTCATCTGTTAGCACCCGGGCTGGCCTCCCTGCCTGGTCACGAGGGTGGACATCAGGCCACAGAGCCAGGAGCCACGGGTGCCGAGTGCTCCGGGACAGGGACCGCCCTGTCGCACCTCTGCCCGCCGCCGGAGCCCTTGCACACGCGGCACTGAGGAGGCCGCGCACGCTCCTGTGACCCATCGGGGGAGGGGCGTGCCTGTCTGTGCACTAGCTGCCCGCAGGGGATCCCCGTGAGGTTGGGCATCCCTGCCAGACGGAAAACAGGCTCTTTCCGCTGGAGTCGCTAAATCATGAGAATGTCAGAAATCCCCAAAGAGAAAGGTCAAACCAGGAAAACACAATTATTACAAACCAGGAGAAGGAATTCACTGTGTGTGAACCGTCCCAGAACCTGACGTGGGCCGTTCGAGGCGCTTCTCCGCTCCGGGCCCGCCGGGTGTCGGCTCCCCTGCTTTATTTCCCGGGGCTGACTGTGGGACAGGACGGCCCCCACGGCGGATCATCTACACACACATTACGCTGTTAAAAGACTCCTAATCCATATTTTATACGACTTGGTGCACTTGGAGAGGGACCAGCTGAGAGGTAATTGGGTTAGACGTTATCGTTTTAAATTATAGATAACTGCACAAAAATGAAATTTAAAATCTCCCCGCGTCTAATAAATTAGTACCGTAATAGTGATACCGGCCTCTGAGGAGGCAGCGCACTCGGCACGGGCACAGAGGGGCGGCCGGGCCTTGGCCCAGGGCGGCAGTCATTCCCGGAACGGAGACCCAGACCGTCCCTTGGAGCAGACTCCCCGGCAAAACTGCACACGAACGCGCCCATGTCGGGCTCGCTGGCCTCCTCACCAGCCCGAGCGGGTCCCTCCTGGTTCCAGGGGCTCATGGCCAGTCACCCAGGACGGGAGGCCCCCTAAGCCCTGCCCCGAGCTGTGCCCACCTGCACATCCTCTTGTGGCTGCAGAGCCGGGAGGCTGGGCAGGGAGCTGCCCCTCCAGTGGCCCCGAGCACCTGCCCATGAACTTGTCGGACCCCACGCACCTGCCCAGGAGCTTGCCAAGCCCCACGCCTGTTAGGTCGCTGAAGGTCCTGCCAGGTGGCCTCGTGGCAGGGTGTCCCAGCTGAAGGACACTCAGGGGAGGGGCTCCTGTGGAACGGTGGCCTTCAGGTGTCTTGTCCACCAGAAGGGGCTAGGACTCCACAGGACAGTCTCCCAAATGAACCTCCCTTTTCCTGCGGTGGGGGGGTTGGGCAGCAGCGCCACACCTCGAGGTTCCGCCTCCCAGCCACAGCTGGGTCAGGTGTCAGCTCCAAGGTGGCCAGGGCTGTGCACCACTGCCCTCTGCTGGGCAGGCTGGGCAGGGGCTAGCAGGGCCCACACCGAGCATGCCAGCCGGCCCCTGGGGCCCCGGCCGGGGACTCCCGTCACCACCTTTCCAGGAGAGCGCAGTCTGCATCCCTCCTTCTAGTCCAGATCCCGGTGCCGGACGTGCTCGCCACGGTTTGGCTGGAGGTGGTGGGTGCCTCAGGGGACCCTCAAATGGGTGAGGCCCGAAAGGCAGAGGTGTGTGCCCCAGCCCCCTGCCTGGCCTCCATCAGCGCCCTTCGTGACCCAGGGAAATTCTTTCCTCCTCTGCCCCCAGCTGCCTGTCTCCTCCCAGCGGGTCCCGCTCAGCCTGGCGGGTCGGATGGCTCCTGCTCCATCCAGGGAAAACAGGCTCTTGCCGGCGTTTCTGTCCTTTCTCCATCCTCTCCAGAAACCTTAACCACAAACGTTTTCTTTTTAAATCTTATTACTTATTTTATTTTTCAATTAAATTTTGTTACAACAAAACCAATGTGTGTTTCACACGAATTCTCAGGCTCACAGCGTAGGGCAGACTGTTTTAAGGCACAGCCTTTCAGGGGACGGAAGGCAGGGTGACCACAAAGTGGATCCAAGATAAACCTGGAAAAACCTCTTCCGAGTCTAAGAAAACACAGTTGTTTGTCTCTGGTTCCTCCCCCGTCTGCCGTCCGCTGACCACCTGCCCCGAGGTCCGAGGCTCCTCCCACAGGGCCCTTCCCTCACCCCCACCCCCATCCTGTCACTCGGCGTCCTTCTTCTTCCCAGTCCCTCTCCGGCCCCCTACGTCCCTGCAACACCCCTGCTGGCCCCTGCCCTCCCCGGGACGCAGTGGCTGCAGTGCCCCAGGAACGCCCACCTGCCCGAGGTCTCCCCTCAGCCGCTTGGACCTCAAAGTCAGGCTAGGCCTTGGTGCACCTGCTTTCCAGTGCCCGCTTACTTGGCGTGGGGGGCTCGGCCTCCACACTCCACCCATCACTGGCCTTAAGGACATCAGCACCAATCCCCTGAGGAGGGCAAAGGGGCAGCAAACCCCAAAGAAGTCGGGGTGCACTGGCCCCCAAGGCAGGTTCCCAGGCCGAGGCTGGCCATCCCTCACTGGCGTCCAGCGTGCCCTGCACGGCCACAGGTGGGCCAGGCTCCACGGGACCCAGAAGGAAGGCACCCACTGCAGCGTGTGGCCGCCTCCCCCCACCCCCCACAGCCCCCCTCCCTTCTCCTCAGCCTTCACCCCAAGAAGTGTGCGGGCTCACTGGCCTTGTCTGTTGTTTTATCGGCCGTTAATGACCATGACTGGCCACTGGCCACAGAACGGCACCGGTGGTGGAGGGCCCGTAGCTACAGCCAGCGGGTCCCTGCGCTCACAGGGCCGGCCCCCCAGCCTGCCGGGCGGGAACTCTGCAGGAGGAGGCAGGAGGGTCATGTGGGACCCACAGAGCCCGAGGCCACAGGGATGAGGGTGCGCCTTCCCAACGTGTGCCCCTGAGTTGTACCGTGGGGGGCTGGGCCCCAGGCCTGTGCTGTGACCCCGAGTGACACAGCCCATACACTGGCCACTGCTGGGCGACACCCCGCGCCGAGGAGGGTCATGAACTCCTGCTGGGGGGAGGCAGAGGCCCGGGGGCAGGGACGGCCGCTGCTCCCAGAGCGGGTGCCCTCCTGGTGAGGTGGCGCCTGCGGGAGGGTCCCCTGCGAGCTCCAGCGTTGGTCTGGGAGCTGGCAGGGGACCTCCATCAGGCATGCATCGCCTTCCTCCTGGGGCCAAGGCCACTGGGCCCTGGCGCCCCGTGTGTGAGCACCGGGAGGCAGAGAGCCTAGCCCGGGTGGGATCCATACAGAGGGTTTCCCGATGAGGCCGGGGCCCAGGCCCGCACGCTGGGCGGCTCTGACAGGCACGCTGGCTGGAGGACGGGGTGCCAGGCCGTCCCACCTTGCCTCCTGCGGCGCGGCCCCACGGCCAGCAGAGCCGTGCCCGACGCCCGGAGACGCCACCCAGAGATGACTGGGCCCTCTGCCTTGTGCCTTCTCCTCTCCTCCCGCTCCGTGCCCCGCTGGGCGCCGCACACACGGCATAGGTCCGACTCTGAGGGGGTGTGGCAGACCAGCAGGGCCCTGGCCCAGGACAGACAGGCTGAGCTCCTGGGTCTCCCCTTGGCCTCGAGGGCCCCAGCTGCCGGGCCGAAGGAGCTCTGGAGACCAAAGCCTGCGGACGGGAACTAAAGCCTGTTTTCTCTGCCAGGGAACCGGTAAAGGAGGCGACAGCGACACAGCAGGCCCCGCAGTCGACGTGGGGCCCCCCACCCCCACCCCACCACGCCAGCGCGGGCCATGGTGGAACCAGCCTGCTACCGGCCAGGCCCCACGTCCTTCCGGGGCCACCAGGGCCGGCGGGGACAGAAGCCACGCACACACATGCGTCCTCAGTCCGCACCAGCTCTGAAACCCTAAAACCGTTCTGGGAACCCAGAGAGGGCAGGAGAAGAAAAGAGAGAAATAGAACAAAAACCAAACCCAGAAGGGGCAGATGTGAGCCCTAACGTATCAGTAACTACATTCCATGCAACTGGTGTAGACACGCCAGTAAGAGACAGGCTGGCGGAATGGCTTTTCAAGACCCTGCGCTGCCCACGAGAACTCCCTTCAAACAGGGTGCGGGCAGGTCGGAGGAGGAGGGAGAACGTGGTCCAGACGTGAATCCAGGATGCAGGAGTGGCCAAAGGCCGAAGACGAACGTCAGAGCAGAGGAGGAGCCAGTGGTGTCTGGCGCCCTGTCGGGAGGACCCGTCACATGGCCCCTGGAGGCTGGGGAGCTGCCCCAGACCTGGGGCCTGGGGTCGGTTTGTGTGTCCGAGACAAGCAGGCACTTTGGGGCGGGCTGTCTGTCCAGCTCACCCTGAGAGGCACGGGGCCCGGAGCCGTAACCACAGAGCCACACCCCCACCCGGAACCACGCACATGGCTTCTGTCCTGTCTCTGCCGTCCTGTGTCCGCCAGCTGCAGAGCAGCATGTCCCGGCGGGCACCCTGGCCTGCAGAGGACAGCTGCCGCTGAGAAGTGGGGACCCCTCACAGCCCACAGAGGGCACGCCCTCTGGGACCAGCCCGGGGATGGAGGGGACCCCCGCAGAGCTCTGGGCAGCCAGGCCCCCTCCTCAATGCTCTGCTGGGCCGGTCCGGCAGCCACACCTCCTCTCCTGCAGACCAGCGTCTGGCCTGCGGGCTGCGCGGCCCTGTCCCTGCCTTGGCCCCAATCCACCCCGGAGAAACCTTCTCCTGCAGTCACACTGCACGTGCCCCCGGCCATCACGGGCGGATAGGAGCGGGTCTGCTTTTCTGTGCTGTCCCCCCCCAGCCCGGGTAAGCGGCGTCCTTCCCTCCTGGCGGCGCTGAGGGCTGACTGTGCTCAGGGGACGTGACAGGGGGGTGGCGGGGCAGGCGTGTCGTACCAGCACCTGGACCACCCCAGGAGGGCTGCGTGCCCCCAGCAATGCCGCCCCTGACGGCGGTCTGGCAGCTTCCGGGGGGCCAGGCCGCCAGGACACCGCCCGTGAACAGCGCTGACGAACTTGCTTGTGGACACTGGTCATCTCGGTGTTTCCTCTGCATCAAGCCCGTGCTCATGTGTTCACTTTTCCTCTCAGTAGTTCCGGGGAGGAGAGCCCCGTGGGCAACCGTGTGGGGGGCGAAGGGCTGGGCTGGGCAGCAGACCCCCTCCCCGAGGGCGCGGGCGGCCGGGCGAGGCCTCCCTCAGCTTCCCACCTGCAGGACAGGGCAGCCCAGGGGCACCTGAGTGGCTCAGTCCGTTAAGGACAGGGCAGCCTGGCCCCGCAGGGCCGCCCAGAGCAGGTGCACGCCCAGCACCCCCGCACTGTCCCTGCACTGTCCCCGCACTTTTCCAGCACTCGGGCCCGGATGCCCAGGAAGCAACAAGGAAGCGCCTTCATCTCTGCACTGGGGGCGGTGGTTCGCCCTCAAGCTGGGGTCTCTGCTGAGAAAACCTGCACCTGGGCGTTCCCAAACTTAACAGGTCTGTTTGCTTCCTCTGGCTTCAGAAATAATGTATTTCCACTTTTATGTCTCAAGGTTAACGGGGAGAGGAAATGCTGTTTTCACCTTCTTATGCAAATTTATCAAATTTGTGTTTTTGCAGAACACGTACTCATCAAAGGCAGGCAAACCCTCTTCCCCTGTGGCTCCGTGCCGGGACCCGCTGTCCCTCCAGCGCGGACATGGTGGCCGTGGTGCCAAGTCACCGCCTCCCCGGCCCTGCAGCCAGCCCGCGGCGCACCGGGCTGGGCTCCCGGGTGCAGTGTGCTCTCGTGCTGGGCGGGGGCATGCACCGGTCCCCTGTCCCCTGGGGGAGGAACGTGTCCCCCAGAACCCTCATCCACCCAGAACAGAACAGGCCTTACTTAGAAACCCGGTTTTTGCAGGTGTCATTGGTGAAGATGAGGTCGCAGTGGAGCAGGGGACCCCTGCCAGCAACTGGTGTCCTTCCAGGAAGGCCGCTGAGGACGGACACTCGGGGCAGGATGGAGGGGAGAGGGGTGACGGCCTGCGAGCCCAGGACTGCCCAGAAGCCGCAGGGATGCCTGGAAGACACCTGCTCCTTCAGAGGGAGGGCGCCAGGGCCCAGGGGCCACCCCATTCCGGACTTCTGGACCGGCCACGGCTGGGTCTCAAGTCCCCGGTTCGCAGGCGCTCCCTCCCTGGGGAAGCGCCTTCCCCCTGCCCCCCGGATTCCCAGGCGTCAGGTGCCCACCTGCTCGGCTGTGGTGGGAAGGTTCCCAACACGCCCCGCCCGCCCCCACAAGCCCCTTCCCCGCTTGCCCGCCCAGGAGGACTGCTACCTGGCCAGGCATGGCGCAGGGGCTCAGGCCTGACATCATCCGGAACCCTGCCACCAGCCCAACAGTCCCCGTGCATGACATCGCTCGGGCCCCACACCCCTGCTCTGCCTGACGACACCCAAACCAGGGGTCCCGTGCTCCACAGGGGAGGTCATCGGACACGGCGCCCCCATGTTCTACATGAGGACGTCATCCAGACCCTGATGATGTCACAAGACCACGCCCCAGCACTTGCATGGTGTCACAGGACCCCTCGCCCCTGGCCTTCACGGGGATGACATCACCTCATCCAGGTCCCTGAACCTCTGCATGCTGATGCGGCCATCTGACCCCACCCCACGCCCTCGCTCTCTGTGTTGACACCCTCCGACCCCCACCCCCGCTCCGCGGCCAGTTCCCTTAGCGGCCACACCAGCCAGCTGCAGTTGGACGGCCCCTGAGGTTACCGGACACAGGCAGCGTGATCTCCCTCGCACGTTCAGCCTGCTCCAGCTCCCCAGACCCCTGCCCTGGACCCCAGGGTCCCTTGGCCCCTTTCCCCCCAGCACCACTGCGTGCTCCCAGGCCGAGCCCAGACTCTGACCTGGCGCCTCCGCTCTCCGGAGGCCTGGGCTGCCCCAGATGGGGCCCAGGAGACGCTCTGTGAGGCCTCCACGTGGCACAGGAGACAACTTGTGCACGGGACTCCTGACTGCTCTAAGCCAGCGACCCCACTGCCGCGTCCAGCTCCCCGCACCGTGGGCCACCTCCTCCGGTGACCGGTTCCTTCCCAGGAGGCGGGGCTTCCGGGCTTTGTGACCAGAACACACGCCTGTCCTCTCTCCCAGGCCCCCAGATGCTGGTGCCCCGTGGTCTGTGGGTTCCTTCCTACCCTCCCCCCAAGCCCTGCTACTTCTGGGTCACCTTGGGCTCCTCACTGTTATTACACAGCTGCCCTGAATTTGGCCTGTAGGCGGCCATACCTTCAGAAGCCGCCTAAATTCCTGGTATTAAGAGTCTGTATCACAGCCTAAGGATGAGGACAGAGAGAAGCCTCAGTGCAGGGGAGTGGCACTGGCTTCCAGTCAGAGGGTGGAGGCCTGCACCCAGCACCACCCCCC